>OENT01000194.1:0-70122 GCA_900239685.1 Rotaria macrura
ACTCATTCCTTGTTGACACTGAAACTGCGATGATGAACACCAGAAGATTACTAATGGAAATTATGATAAAAGAAATATGCTTCGTTTTTGTTACATTAATCAGTTTATTTCGAACGATTATTCAAAGCGAATTTTGTTTCTTTTGAAAAGTGTTATTCTGGGGGCGGAACATTTTCCTCGAACTTGTTCATAAAATTACCGGCCGGGCCATATTGAGCCACGACGACTGCTTGTCTGCCGTTGTTGCTGAAAGCTACTCCTAAACCTAAACGTGTTGAATTCTTCCAAATGACCTGAGTGAAATGACCAGTTGCCATCGAAAATCCAGGATTATCGAAATCATAGTCTTTGATTTCATTATACCAACTTTCGGTAGCTTTCATACCTGAGAATGTAAAAGTTATTTTTTGAAAGAGTAGCCTTTTGAACTTACCAAGAGGTGCACTTGCCAACGAGTTCGACCTACTCATCGAATACAAGTTTTCACCGAGACCAACACGATTTGAACTGTGCTCAAATTTATTATTTGCCGCCAAATAATCAGCATAAGCTTGGGCTTTGCCAGTAATCTCCTCATCGAGTACCATCGGAGGAACACCATGACGAGCTCGGAATTCATTGTGACTCTCTAAAGCTTCCTGTTCCCATTGACTCGGCCCATTATCACTTTTTGGCGAACATTCCTCTAGTATGAGCATAGATCAAAACAGTGATGTTTTTTCCTCAAGTTCCAATACTTACGATTGAGTTCGGGACATTCTGTTCCACAATCATTATCATTATCATATTCATATTCTTCATTGAAGCTCATTATTTGTTCGATTCTCTATCAATATTCTAATTTTAGAAACGTTAAGTTTGGAAATGCTTATCTATTTAGTGTTATAAATCTTTGTCAATCACAAGTTCGATAAAAGATTTATAATCTTATTTGAATTGAAATTTATCCGAGACAAACTATAATTTTTATTGTAGTATTCCTATTTATTATGACCAAGACATCAAGTCACTGGAAACTGTCACAAGTTTGAAAGAAAACCTAAAGAGTGTTTGTCCGTCTGCCATAGCTTTAGCAGTAACTTCTTCTATTGGATCTGGCCATATGGTTTGTTTTACATATCAATTAATTATTTTCTCAAAGTCCTTGTCACAAGCATTCTTTCTAATGCAAATTTGCAACACATATTTTTATGTTTCTGTGTTTAATAAAATTATCTAGTATGAATCATGTATCTTTGAAACTGAAAAATCTCAATCAAAAGTGAATTATTCCTACATAAATAACGCAAATTTAGCTGTATTTATTTTTCTTTTCATTCGCAATAGTTACTAGAAGAATTATATATTTCTATTTAGGTTTTCTTATCTTGTGATATCCGAAAAAGGAAAATCATCTATATATAAATATTCATTTAATTCCATCTGGAATTTCTCTTACGTTTACTACTTTAATCGTATTATAATATGCAAATCATGATACAAGGTCTTATTTGTAGTGCTCTTTTAACCAATACATCAGGATAGGAGATATTATGCTCCTTTTGTATGAAAATCAAAATTAGGAAAAAGCACCATTGAGGGTCTATGCTGATTCTTAGCATGTGATTTATTACATTTTCGACTTTTGCACTTTATTTTCAATGTTCCCTATACTGTAAGGATAGGGTCCAAAACCGTAATTCACTTGTACCTACCTGGCTATCAGGAACAAGACTTTGAGACAAAGGACCACATCTGCGGTATAAAGAATGGGCGAATCCTCGGAAGGATCACGTGGAATAGCCACTTCTAATGACGGAGTCAGGTAAGGTAATAATCGGAGTTCCTCTATGTAACTTTGAGCCCACTATTGCTAAATTTCTGAGCCATATGATACGAGAGCTAGGTGAGACTCAGCCGCTTGCCTTTGAAAGATATTGAAGCTTCCCCATGACTGGATTTTGCAAGATTGTATTCTAATGGAAAGGAAGCTA
Organism: Rotaria macrura; assembly: GCA_900239685.1. Taxonomy (NCBI): domain Eukaryota; kingdom Metazoa; phylum Rotifera; class Eurotatoria; order Philodinida; family Philodinidae; genus Rotaria; species Rotaria macrura. Next base: position 1,974 of record OENT01000194.1, read on the forward strand.
AGATTCTTGCTCCCTCTCTCATCATGAATCGAAATCATTGTTTAGTACTACTTCATTTCTTTCTTCGGGCTTTGCTTTGTGTGAATGTTTTTTGGTCATTTTTCTTCTCAAAATTCGCCGCCTCTATTCAGCTTATCGACCCGGTACTTCTGAAATGTTTTTGTTCTCTGGCACTAACAGGGAACTTTCTTTCGTTTTCTCAAGTTAACATATGTGATTCATGTCATTCTAGGGCTAAGTGAATTTATTTTTGATTCACGTTACGTGTAGAGTCACTTCATATCAAATATTCTCATATTTGTAAAAGACAACTATTAGAGACTGGATTTTCCACCACATATTGACTATTCCGAACACCATAAGTGTATCCTTACGACAAATCAATTAATTCAGTGTGTAATAAATTATACTTGCCTTATGATCCACAAGGTGAAACGTAGCAGTATGTTAGAAGTAAAATTAAAATAAAAAAATGAATAAGATGTGCAATAAAATGGTCACCTTATATAAACTCACACAGGCAATCTACGGCATGGGTTAATTCACACACAAACATGACGGGCATCTATATGATTACCAAAACCTTATGATTACATTTTTTTAGTAGCTAGACGGTGAAATAAAAGTATTAAAAACATCACATGTTTAATCTGAGGTAGAAGAGAAAAGTTTCATGATTATGAATCAATGTTTAAAAATATCTTCATAGAATCTATTGACTTAAGCACGGGATTTTTTCTGCTTTGGTGATACAATAGTATACAGTACGATTGTGGAATTGGAAGGCATTATAGTTTTAAAGGTGACTGGTCAGCGATGTTAGGCATACTTTCAATCACTAATGAAACTGTAATGGCCCAGTCAATTGACTAGCTTGTGACCACCCATGCTATGAGGGTGGGTGTAGTTGTGGGTGGATTTTGTGGATGGGAATCGTGGTAATTCTGGCTGTAGAGGTGGTTAGAAGAGTGCGACTGTACGAACTCCATGGCGACACTCTCGTTGTCTCTAACTATCGGTAGCGTCGATGTGTTTCATCGTAAATCATGTCGAGCTTTTTTCCCTCTACACCACATTTTTCTTTGCTTACTTTGTACGCCTTCTATATTGCGAGATGATTATTTCATTACAATTATATTTTTCTTCTATTCGTTCGTTCCAATCTTTTTCTTACGGTCAGATGATTCATTGATTTTGATAGGACGTGGAAAACATAAATATGTACTTCTTTGAATAGATTTTTGATGATCTTAGATGTACAAAGAGGATAACAAAAGAAGGAGCCACCAACTCGTGCATTCAAGATTTTATTAATTGGTGACAGTTCAGCTGGAAAGATGAGTTTAATGTTCCGTTTCTCTGACATGTACTAAATAAGTTGCCAGACATACATAGCCTTTTTTATCGAATTAATTGAGGTTAACATTTAAAGCTCTTTGTGTATTCTCATAATATTTTTTCTCTGTGATTCTTTCTTCATCTATTATCTTGTAAGTTTTCTCCATAGTCGTTAGAAAGGAAAAATTTCAAAATAATCCAATATAGATTTTGTCAAGAACTTTGATTGATATATTTGTTAGCCACCTATACATAGTATAAATTCAGACCACTACTAGGCATTATTGAAGTGACATGGAAAGCAGTAATTCATGAGACTTGAATAAGTAAAAACTGACTTATGTTCAACTCGTTGAGTTCAGGATTACATTTTTGGAGAAAATACACTTCGATGTATAAAATGATATGGTTGTTTTTGAATTGATAAAGGACAATCAGTAATCTTTACCAAGGACAGATATTATTAGCTGAAGGAATATCCTTAACACCTATATGTTTTAGGCATATCGGCACGGCCAAGCGTTACGGAATTTCAGTTTTTGAGATTGAAGTCTTGGTAACGTCTTTGTAATATAAGCAAACTTTCGGAAATTTTTATCAGAAATAGAGCTTGTTTAGATCTATCACCATTAAAGATTTCATTCGTTTCTCTTCTACTGCAACAGAGTCAAATCATAAAAAGTAACCGTTACGGAATTTCAAAAAAATGTAATCTTTTTTGGAATGACTAGGAGAAAATCATTTTTATACGAAAGAACGAAGAATTCAAATGAATGTTGCATTCAAAAGTTTTTGAGCTGCTAAGAACCTGGTAGAATATCAGGTCGCTTCGGATCCACTTTTCCTTCATCAAATAAAAAAGCTTAAAATATCGCTCGTTACGGAATTTCATATTTTCTTTAATGTCTGCAGAGGAAAGTTTCATAGCTTACCATTTCAAATCATAAAGATAAAACTGGTCTGCTTTTCTGATACAAGAATACCATAAAAGCTGTCTTAGCTTTCCAATATATTAGTTTTATTCTTACAATAAAATCACATAAAACCTTTCGACTATTTTTCAGACAAAAATGAAATGTAAAAACGTAAAAGAACTATAAGTTTTGGATGAAATTCGTCGACGGAATTTTATTTTAACATGTGTGGGAAGAAAAATTGGGTTTTATATCACTCCTCTCGTAGTTTACAACAAGTTTGATATTCTGTTGATAGCAAACTTCCGATTTTCGGAACGTTGTCTATCGCTTTCCAATTTTAAAACTTCCCCAGACGAGAGCGCTGATCCTTGGCCGTGCCCATATGTAATTAGATAAGTTAATTAACACGGCATGTTTTGCAATGATATTAACAACCAAAATTCCTAGCATGGAAAGTCGTATCGGCCCTGGCTCAAATAATTAATGTCATCTGATAGAATGCATTATATGGAGATACACACTCGCTTTGAACCGAACTTTACTTTAATATTATTAATATCCATGTCGTATGATAAGAAACTGCGCTATGAAGATAGAAGATACTGGTTTTCTTTTTGTGTTTAATCATATATTTGCTGACCAATCCACCTGAAATATGTTTCAAATGTTCGGAGATTCTTCCGTCGAAAACTTTCAAATCCAAATGTCACATCAATTCGAAAAGCATTGCTCAGTTCATTTCTATCCGACTTTGTCTAGTATCATCGAGTTTTTCTTGATAACTCAGAAGCGTTTGGGACGCTGCTAGCATAGGGTACCAGTGTGTGGTTTGAGATGTAAGTGTGGATGTGGGTATGACTGAAGGTGGTCTTGGATGTTGATGTATAGAGGTTGGTGGCGGTTCTGGTGTTTTTTGGTGTCTACGTGGCCATGGGTGTGCATTGTAATGCATGAGTATGTTGAGGTTGTTGGTTTCAATGGATTCATACCCTTACACACAGCCTAATTGTAGTTCGCTAGGATTTGCAGATAGCTACTCCAATCCTAACCCTATTATCCGCATAATGTTTTAGAAAGGATACTAATATATACTTTATAATTAGTTTAGGAGGGTATCTCTATGTATCTTATGATTGCTTATATAGATACGCATTTGTCTGGCACTGGTACACATCTAATCATGACAAATGTTTTTTCATAGCATAACATATGGTAGTGCGTTCGAAAGTAATGGCCCACTTCTTTTTATCGGTTTTTGTGATCCTTAGCACTCTTTTGATATTAACTATGCTTAGCTCATCGGATAGAGAATCCATTGTTCTAGAAAACTATTAACTTCATTCTTCCATTCTTGTTGATGAGAGATTATAAAAACTAGCATGCACTCAATTTTCAACAACAACGTTCATAAAATTATTGAAACAGAGATATATCAGTCGTTCCATGATAACCCCAATTAAATTTGAGAAATGTGAAAAACTTCAGCGTCGAATTTCATGCTTATTAATGTATTTTTCAATACCTCCGAATAGATGCGTGGGAGAGAAAGTTTTGAATTAGAAAATAGGAGAACACTAAAGAACTAATATTTCTAGATAGATCCATCCTATCTTGGTTGCTTTATTCGAAGCACCTTGAACGTTTCATCGTGTTCGAGCTAAAGTTTACGCCATCTTATTTAGAATAAAATTCAGCATCAAATGTTCTAGAAACTACTATCGCAAGACAAACTGTAGTATTGAAAAATAAGACTAGAAGTTAGCTCGATACTTTTTCTCTGAAACAAGAGTGCAAGTCCCTTTTCAAGGCTGAAGAAATATAGGACACGAAATTCTGTATCGCCAATTGATGTAAAACACTTCACTTTTAGAAAATAAGGTTTCACAGTTTGAAAATTGAGTACCCAATAGGAAACTGCCGAATAGGATATTATCAAATCCAAATAATTCAAACAGGATTAGATGGATGAAATCCAATAGTGTTTTGATAAGATCCAACTGAATCTGCGAATCGGACCAGTATTTATAGGTAATTATTATTGATTTCAACTTTTCATGAAGAAAAAAAGCTAGTTGAAAGATGAAGTTCGTAATTTTGTAGAACAACAAATTCTATACTGAATGAGCGTACTATATAATTTGAAAACGATTCCAAGTGCTTCAGAAACAGAAAACAAAGAAGGGTAATTTATTGTTGAACATCCATTATATCACACCAAACGCATGAATGAAAGAGACATTTCCCATTGACCATTTAGTAACTAATAATACAATGCCCGTTTACTATTAAAAGCTTTCATATTCGCCGATGGTCCGCCGCATACTTTCATGAGTATTTAGTTCCACTCATTAGTTCAATGTATTTAAGATTAACTTCTTGAGTATTGTATACATAATCGTGTTGATTAACAGGAAGCGCCATTGCTTTTTGTTACTTATATAAAACCATAGTTATTTACGATTAAAAAAAAGTTATAAATTTTAATAAATATAAAAATACGACAAACAGATTTTAGGACATGGTAGATTTTTATAGCATCTCTGTTCCCGCATAATTTTACAAAACACTCACTTCGATAATACAAAAAAAAAAAGAAATCTGAGACTAAAACGTCAAATGACATTTTATTTTTGCCATCAAAATGGAAAATGACACTCTGTTTCTCTTAGCAAAATATTACAAAGTTTCTAAGATGTGAATTGTAGGAACAAGATTAAGAGAAAGAAATATTTTGTATGCACATGAAGTACATCTGGACTAATAAAAACATTAAGAAGTTCTACGTTCGCATACAATAAATAGAAATATATTTAAAAAATTTCGACAAGTATCAAATTGACAATGTTTTCATGAGTAAATTGTAAGATAGTCTCAAACGAATATTTTAAAGGTCTTCGACACTTTATCCTCATGGTGGACCCTTGCTGTTAAAAATACTGACAAGCATAGGATATAGTAAAATAGAGGGCGTTATTGACTATTGACTGCGTCAGATTCAATTTAGTAATATTAACAAAACTGGAATTATAATTAAGTAAACGGTACAAGTAATTCAAAAATTGAGCAAAACTTTTCTTTTAATATTTTTACGTTCTTTGATAGAGTTCGTCGAGTCATACGAAATAGTCTATTTTTTAAAGCAATTGAAAAACCTGTTCCAGGATGAAATCTACTTGAAAGAACAATCGATGCCCATGCACACCCTCACAGCAAATAAAAGGGACCATTGAAAACAACCAAGAATCATTGAAAATCAATAGATTCTATGGGTGATTTTTGACTGATCTATGGTTTATTATTTTCCCTTGCCGTTTGCTCTTGTGGCTTTGGATTGACTTTGAATGTGTCTCAGTGACTTTTTGTCTGCTTGAAGAATTCTAATCAAGATGCTATTATTTATCATAAATTTGAATTTATTATAACGAAGTATTTATTATTTTATGTCATTCAATCAAAACAGTAGAAATACGATAAAAAGCCTTTAATATAATTTTACGTAATGCAGCCTGAAATCATTATGAATCTCTATAGAAAATAAAAGAAGGTTTTACGTTGCTGAAATAGCATAGTAATTTTGATAATCAAATTTTCTGAGCAAAAGATCATAGGTCCACGTAAATCCAGGCCATATTGTAGTATTATTTCCTTTCGGATCTTGATACCATGAATGACAACCACCTAATTGCCAGACAGTTTTCTTTAATTTCGATTGTATTTCTTCATTGAATTTGTCGCTAACATTTTGTTTCACTGCCAATGCTTGAACGCCATTCTCTTGCATATAGACTAATGCTTCCATAACATACTTCAGTTGTGCTTCGATCATGACCACTACAGAATTATGTCCAAGGCCCGTATTAGGACCGAGAAGAAGAAACAGATTGGGAAAATTTGGAATGGTAACACCACGATAAGCCTTGAAAAAAAGAGAAAAATATTTGCTAATTTATTTGCCTATTACGTTTGTCAGCATATCAGAAATGGAACCGACACTGGCGATGAAACAAGGCTATCCTCCAAAAAAAAGTCGGTTCCATTGCTACAATATATAAAATATCATTCGATGTTTCTCATCGTCAACGACTACATTTTCGAAGACAGGTTTTATAAAGTTATCCTTCACTTTCTTTCACATATACCAAAGGAAAACCTGTATTCTACGCATTGCTATTGATCACCTCTAACAAGTGATATACCTGCACGGTTTGTGACCATTGTTTCTCAAGTGGTTGGCCTTGAATGCCAAACATAGGAATAGGAAGTGAATGAACTTTAAAACCTGTGGACCATACAATAATATCAACTGGATACTCATCTCCATCATTAGTGACAATCGAACGTGATTTCACTTGACGTATTCGATTTGTAACTAGTGTAACATTAGGCTGTTGTAATGTCGAATACCAATCATTGCTTAACAATATTCGTTTACAGCCGAAATCTGACGTTGGAGACAATTTCTGGCGTAATTCTGGATCTTTGACTTGAAGGAGAAAGACATATCTGACTAGTTTTTGTGCAACAAAACGAATAGGCCATCGATAAACGAACGAGAAAACAGTAGATTCAAGTCTCCAATAGACACAAGCTCGAAGGAACTTTTGAATTTGTGGAACAGCGGTGAACAGATTCTTTTCGAATTGAGTCAGTGCTCGATTCTTTTGAGTCGTAACCCAAGGTGGTGTTCGTTGAAAAACGTATAAATGTGAAACACCAAAATGTTTTTGTAATTGAGGTATGCATTGTATAGCACTTGAACCAGTACCGACAACGGCAACGCGTTTGTCTTTAAAATTAATTTTATCATTCCATTCAGCCGTATGACACATTTCTCCTTCAAATGTTTCAAATCCTTCAATGTCTGTTGGGTAGGATGCATTCGATAGTAGACCATAGGCTCCGATAAGATGACGGCCATAGTAATATTTCTCATCTCCACTATTTTTGTTTACAGTAGTCACACGCCACAATAGTCGTTCGTCGAGCCAATCACATCGAGTAACTGTCGTATCAAATTGAATATACGAACGAATACCATATTTGTCTGTACATTTTTCTAAATAGTCGGCAAGCTCTGATTGACGACTATAATGATGGCTCCATTGTGGATTCATTTCAAATGAATACGAATATAGATTCGATGGAATATCGACTTGACAACCTGGATATCGATTTGCATACCACGTGCCACCAACATGTGAATGACGTTCTAATACGACAAATTTATCCATGTCCATTTCTTTCAATTTAATACTCATTCCTATACCAGAAAAACCTGCACCGATAATGATTGCGTAAAGCTCATCGTCGTTATTACTTGTCCATTGTAATTTCGATCTTTTTTTAACATCTGTTCGACCGAATGAATTGAAAATAAGCCAATAAAAAAGATGGCCAACAAGACCGACTATTATCGAAATAGTCCACGTAAGGTAGCTAATCGTTATCAGTGTCAATAATTGCCATTTAGGCATCAAATCGGTCGACGACATCACTCGTATAACTCACTGAAAACCAACTACATACACAATAATACACGCTACCTATGTAAAGAGGAACGATCAAAGTCGATACACAGATAAGTTATAAAGCCTACATAAATAAAAATAAATCACGTTGCATATTTTCTTTTTCGTTTCTTTCTTTTTTGCATATGCTATCTTTCCCCTGCACAGACTCTTATCGCACATCATTTTCGCCAAACAAGTAACTGGTTAAGCATCATTATGAATGAAATAGTTCTACCGAATGCTTTACGAATTCGACTAAAACATCTTCTGATCGAAGAAACTTATCGTTTGTTGAGCTTAATCTCGACGCTTTATACTTTTAATGATCTATTTTTCTGATCATAAGACATTTTCGATCATGAGTGTTAATCTGCGCTGAGTGTTTGAATCGTTTCTATGTGACACCAGCCCACATCCGATTCGACGAAGTCATAGAATGTGATGAGTTTCTCGCCATTTATTATTGACTTTTGTTGTTTTACGACAAAAACTAAAGCAAGAAATTTTCTATCCATGAACGATATCTATTGAGAAATACAAAAGCTGATAGAATTTTGTCCTAGGATCTAATTATATTGTTTTTCGGATATTGGCATTTTTCCCGATGATTTGTGCAATTATGTACAGGAGCTGACGCGGTGAACAGAGAAAAGCAATGAGGATTCACTATACAGACAAGAAATATACATGCAAAGCGAGGCCTCTTTACTTAATAGAAAAGAAGTTGGTCGATTGAATGAATCTATATAATTAATGTTAAAGAATTGGAAGCATAAACGAAATGACCCGCACGTTTTCTACTATCATGATTATTAGACACCAGCAACTCAATCTGAAATCGGATAAGAAAAACTCAAAATTTATTCTTGATAGCCAATCGGCTATCAGTTTGACAAAAATGTGGCTTCTCTGAAGAATCGAATATACTATTTTTTTTGTTCTAATCTTTCTATCTTGCAGTGGCAAATGTTGTATCGCACGTGTCCTGTAATTGACAACATGCTTTTTTTTCAAACATGATAAGCTGTATGCGCTTGTTGGCAGAATCACAATAGAGCAAATATCATCTAGACTATTAACTACATTCTTTGTCCTCTTTTAACATCCAGTCATAATCGTTGTTTTTTCAGTCATTCTATCCCTTCGTAGTAACAGAATTAAAAAAATATTCTTCTGATTGTGTTTCGCAATGACAAAATAGTTTTGAGATATCTCAGGAAAAGACAGGTGAAAGCAAATATTAATCGTGTTTGAACCATATGCACCATGGCTACAGTCATTAAACAAAAGCCTATTACTATTAAATATTTAAATCCATCCAAAAATATTGAGTGCATAACTTGTATGGCACTTGAATGAAATGCAAAACAGTCTCCAATTAAAATGATTTGGATCTATTCCAATACAGCAAAATGTTCAAAGAATATTTCATGCTATCCGAACATTTACAAATGACTCTTTCGAATACACTGAATTATTTTCCTAAGCTAACTGATCGTGCTATAGAAGGTACGAAAGGCAGTTTCACGATGCATTTAACTATTGAAGGTATTCTCTATACTGAAGCAGAATGCATGACTCATACCTTACATTATTCTATACCACGTACACTTCCCGACGAAGAATTTGATTATGAACATATCAATACAAGTGATTTATCTGTCACTTTTCACTTTTGCACGACAGCAGTAAGACGTATTCTCTTTCTCCTCGCTATATGTACGTATGCATATTGTATAGTACATCGTGTGTTATATCAATAATTATTAATAAATAAAATATAAAAATAAAATACATATGTCATATTATACATATTATCAATACGAAAGAATGACATCGGAAGAAAAGGATCGAATTTGTGATTCAAATGGTGATTTATTAGGTGATAAGATCCGACAATGCGAATTAGGTGTTGAAAACAACAACAAAGACCTACAACAAAATGATTTAATAATTAATAACAATACAAAAAAACCTTTAAAGAGACACCTTACCTCATCAAGCAATTTCGGTGATAGTATATTAAATGAAGACGAAAATGATCAGTTTATTATTGTTGGTAAATATAATAAACGTAAACAAAGACGTGTTGGTGAAAACAATGAACACACAGACAATGATGAAGATTTATTGATTATAGACCAAAATTCTGCTGCAGCATCAAACATAAATGTAAATAACGGACGAGTATTTCATAACAGTAAAAACAAGATAAACAGTCATATCAATAGAAACGAACTATCAAACAGTCGTCCGATGAATCATTCGTCTAATCAAAATGCACAGGACGACAAAGATAAAAACAAAAAGAAAGACAAGTCAAGTAAAGCATATGAACATGATGGAAAAATGACAGAAGAACAACAGAAAAAATCATCTAAAGAAATAAGTACAAATGTTACAAACAAAATGAATGAAAATATAAATATAGATATATCAATATCACAGCATGCAATACGTTATGCAGTAGAAAAAAAATTTCCTCCATTAATAATAGGTTGTCAACCAAAAATAAATATGATTCATCAGGGAAATGAATTAATAAAAGCACTTATCGCATTCATTGAAACAAATTTTCGTCAGAAAAATAAGAATTATCACCATCCGCTAGGTTTTGATTATTGGTATGTCAATAAGAATGGTGATTTAGTATGCTACACGAAACATACTGAACTTTTTGTTTATCTATGTGAACCTCATAATTATCCGTCAATGCTTGGTAACATCAATATAACTTCATCAAGGCCAAAACATTTACCATCTCAACATTCTATTGTACTTAAATATGTGCCTAATTACATCACAAAAGATGAAATCGAAATTGAAATTAAATCTACCATAAAGTCAACGTTCAATATTGAAGAAATGAAGGGATCTATGACTGACAAATCTAGGCATGTGAGACTAGAACTTACTTCTCTTGATGAGTACAATCTAGTTCTTAACAACGGCGGAATTACAATAAATGGACACATAATTGAAGCCAATGAATTTCTTTCTCCGCCTCGTCTATTAATCTGCTCAAAATGTAATGATCCTGGACATATTCGACGAAACTGTAACTTTCAATATGATGCATGTCGCAGATGTGGTAAGGATCGATCAATAGGGGAACACAAAGAATGTATTATTATATGTCATCGATGTAATGAAAATCATCTATCTACAGATTATAAATGTCCATTTCTTGTCGAATATCGTAGATCTCTTATGTATAAACTGAAAGACCAACCAAATTTGTTACCACCAAATGTACAGATTTTTATTCCTTCTGAATGCCGTGAACGGGGTATTGCAAACAATAAAATTTTAAGCAATCCAAAAAGCAAATTAAATAGTAATTCCACAATCTTTAACAATACAACAAAATTTAACTTATCTTCTCATGCATGGCCTTCACTAGGTAAAGTAACAGATAGTGGTTCGGCTTCACATTTAAATGTACAGTCATTTTTGAATGAGCTAAAAGAAAAACAAAATGAAATCATGAAGACAAACGACGAATTGCATTTAAAAACCCAACAATTACAAGTTAAATATGATGATCATATGAAAAATATAAGCTCGATTTTATTAATTATGTCACAGCAAGTTAAAATCCAAAATGAAGGTATTGAAAGATGTTACACTACAATAAATGAAGTATTTCCAATACTAACATCTACTCTTGAAATCTTTCAACGTCTAATCAACAAACCTGGTACGTTTAATAAGAAGGAAAGTAACAGCGCTGAAAACCAAAGTATTCTGAATCATATCTCTCAATCACTCCAATTCATTAAAGACAGAAACGATTTTCTGACCACAAATCAACGTGTACTTAACTCTCTGGTTGAAAAGCAGAATACATTAATGACTCAAGGAATAGATAGCTTGATATCAAATAATGAACAATAAATTCTTCCATTATTCATCGCCGATTTTGAATCCACATATCATTGACTCATTCTCTGGTACGTTGAAAGAAAAGATTGTTTTATCTGAAATGATTAATGAATGGAATTCTCGTGTTTCTATTTCGCAATTATGTAACTATTGGAAAAAAATTCCACCAATTTCTGTAAAACAGAATCTATTATTCTTGCTATACAATGTTGAAAGTTTAAATACTCATGTTGCTGATGTTGATATATTACTGTCAAGTTATAACCCTCACATTTGCATTCTTACAGGTGTGGGAACAGGTATAAAGAAAAAGTTGACTTTTCCTAATTATTTATCATTCTCACAACCAGGTACTAATGCTTTTGGAGGTGTAATGATTCTTTACCATCATTCCATCAAATGTAAAATAACTGATAGAGAACACAATTTTATATTAATTGAAATATTGTTGTTAAATAAACCTTTCTATGTAGGTGGATTATATGTTCCTCCGGGATCTTTGCCCCCTTTACAAATATTATCGAAACATCAAAACAAAACATTTTATATTTTTGGAGACTTTAATGCAAAGCACACTGAATGGGGGTGTAAAAAAAATAATACAAGTGGAGTGCACCTTCAAAATTGGTTGGAAGTAACAGGTAATGAATTGATTGTCCCTCAAAAAGCAACATCGAAAAGGTCAGATTCCATTATTGATTTTGGTATTTCTCGAGACTCATCTGGTTGGACGGCCGAGGTATTGAATGAAGGTACGTCCGATCACTATCCAGTTATTTTTCAATCCTCGATTTCAGTGGAAGAAAATTCTCTCTTTAGGAAAACTAATTGGAAACTATTTAATTTCGTTTTAGCAGCTATCCATGAATATTGGCTGTCAACAGTATACAACTTGGATGAACAAACATTCTTTAATCTTTTTTCATTATTTCTTTCATCACTATGGGATAGGTGCAGCACATTTGAAAAGTCAACTAAATACCGTCCTCCTTGGCCTCCTTACCTAGTTCTTATGGCTAAGGATGTCAACAGAGCTCGTCGTAAGTATAGAAGAAATCGAACCTCTTTTAATTTGCAAGATTATCTATATCGAAAAGAACTATTTGTTACTGAACGCTATCAGATTTTACAATCAAAGACCGAAAAACAATTATCTTGGGCAACAACAGGGCAAAACATATGGAAGTTTGTTAAACCGACTTTTCATTCCTTTACTCCGCCTTTTAGAGGACTCTCCATGGGTAATCATAAAATAACTAAATCAAATGAAATTGTCGATTCAGTAGCAGACTTTTTTGAAAAACATTTTCAAGAACCAAAATATGATGTAAAAAACCTGGTGCATGTTGAAGCAATCGAATCATTTAAACAAATTGAATATACTCCAAATATTCCGTTAGAACAAATTACTGTAAACGAAGTATTAAATGAATGGAAGAGATTCAAAGGTAAGAAATCTACTGACAGTGCTGGAACATCTGCATATATGTTAAAGCAACTCCCGTACGAATACATTGGAATAATAGCCATCTTATTTAATAATTGTGCATCAAAAGGAAATGTTTTTGAAGCTAGCAAACATGCCAAAGTAATTTGCCTATCGAAGGAGGGACTATTTCCTTCATTAAATAAACTACGACCTATTTCTTTACTGCCAAATATCGGAAAATGGTATGAACGTATCATCCACAACAGAATACTAAAATGGTGTGAACAGAAAAATATTTATGTTGATGAACAATCAGGATTTACATCGCAAAGAAGATTGCAAACAAGAATAATATCATTAATTGAAGACATTAGGCTAACAATTGCAGCTTGTAACCGGCCTGCACTTGTTATATTTGTTGACTTTTTATCGGCTTTCGATAAAATGTGGCACCCAGCTCTAATATCATCACTGAAAAAGCTAGAAATGCCACTACCTTTACTAAAATGGATTGCATCCTGGTTGAAAGGTAGAACATTTTCTATTCACCATGGTGACGTCTCCTCGCGTCACATAAAAATGTTCGTTGGGGCTCCGCAAGGATCAATACTTGCTGCTACTCTTTTCAGACTTCATATTCACTTTCTACCTTCTTTATTTATGAAGATTACAACTCACTTGTTTGCAGACGATTTGGCGTTATTGTTTTTAGGATCATTAGAAAAGAAATTTTCTCACAATATTATTGATCTAGAAATACAAGCAAAAGACGCAATGATGAAATTGGAAAAATACGCAGATGATATGTTACTACCCGTCAATATTCCGAAAACTAAAGCATTATTAGTACACAACATTGTATCACCTACATTACCCTGCATTAAATTCAAAAGCCAAGGTATCGAATTTGTCTCTTCATTTAAATATCTAGGAGTTTCAATTACAAGCAAACTAGGTTGGGGAATATATATAGGTAATGTAATAAAAAAACATAAGAAAAATATACAACGCAATGCGAATAATATATTATAATCTTCCAAAAAAATATATTGATATTAGACGAAAACTTTTTCTAGCTTATGCTCTTCCTCAATTTATATGGCTTTTTCCTATCTGGTTTTATTTCACTGAAAAACAAAAAGAAAAAATAAACTCGTATTTTTGTTCAGGAATCAGACTAAGCTATGGACTAAAAGGATGGGATAATATATCTACCATGATAATAAGTCAAGAAAAATCTCTATACGATTATATTTTCTTGTATTGGTCTAAGTTTTCTTTTCATCTCGAAACAGCAAGTGAAGCAACACAATATCAACACACGTGGACAGCGTACTTATCAGCAAAATCGCTGGACAAGGTATGGTATAAAAGTATGGGATTCAGAAAAAATAGTTTTTTCCTAAACAGACTTTCTCAAAGAGCAGAACACAGCAAAAAGGATTGGATAATTTTTCGGGACAATCACAAGAGGCAACATGAGTACTTTAAAAATTCAACATTGTATATTAATATGTTCATATATAAATACTTCTTGTTTCCACCTTAATTTCGCATTTTACTTTTAACTATAAAAATATAATATAGAATAATTTCGAGTATAGATGGCGCAAAATGAAAAACGCTCATGTATCATGTAATTCACAAATGTTTAATGTCTATATTAATGTTCCTGTGAATACTAATATATTAATTTGTAAATTTCTACTAGATAAACGGTATACTTCTCTTATCTCTATTGAAATGTACTAGACTGTATTTTAAAAACAATCTGCCTGTAGTGATGAACTGTTCGATATGTGTATGCAGAATCTGTCTTTCTCTTTTCTTTTTCTATTTCGTTTCTTATTTCTATATATGTGAACCTGTATATGGCACAATAAAATAAATGTTAAAAAAAAAAATGAACATATATTAGAACAATGGAAAAAAAATAGAGAGAGAGGAGAAAATGATCGGAGCGTGCCATCAATATCGACACATGTGGTACTCTACCATTTTTGTATCCTCCCATTTTATCCCAGACAAAAGACGGACTCGTGAATACGTTATTTCACTTTCTGATTCTGTCTATTTGCTTGATATTCTCGTATCTTGAATACGGTGGCGATCCATACAATCCATACAATTCATCAGATACGATGGCAATCCTAAAGATCCCACAATCTCGGGATCCACTTTTCCCTCCCTGGGGTATGTCCGTGATGGGGGAGNCCTGTAGTGATGAACTGTTCGATATGTGTATGCAGAATCTGTCTTTCTCTTTTCTTTTTCTATTTCGTTTCTTATTTCTATATATGTGAACCTGTATATGGCACAATAAAATAAATGTTAAAAAAAAAAAAAAAAAAAAAGTGATTTATCTGTAAGAGTGAAAACCGATTGGACAGGACCTTGCATCCCCATACACGTGACACGTCTAAGATGTCATGGCGTTATTTGAAGTATATCAGCTTTTCATTGTTTAATGGATGCACGATGTGCATCGTATTTTATCAATGCATGGGCTTCTAGTAAACCTCCAGGAAAAAAATGTCAATCCTGAAAAAAAAGTTTCGTTTTATTTCCCGCTGAAGAATAACGGCAGCAAATTAGTTCTCTTTCTCGACCAAAGAACTATGTTTTTAATCGAAATGTGGCATTACTATCTGGCTCACAACAACAACGTGCGATAAGCAACGTTTATTTTTTCTCTGCTGAAGAATTTTAACTAATTAAACATGAAGCCTCAAACACCCTATCAGAATCCACTGATTTTATTAGTACCTATGATGCACTTTATGCTCATATGATTTTAGTAATAGCTATCACTACTCAAACTTCATCAACTGATAATATCAAAATTCTTCAAGCATTCTTCTTGTTGTTCACAAGCTGTTCTTGACTATTTTGGTTTATTTCCATTTTGGCTCTATGGTGTAATACCGTCTGATCAAGAGCCAACACTATCATCA
Organism: Rotaria macrura; assembly: GCA_900239685.1. NCBI lineage: Eukaryota > Metazoa > Rotifera > Eurotatoria > Philodinida > Philodinidae > Rotaria > Rotaria macrura. Next base: position 18,007 of record OENT01000194.1, read on the forward strand.
TTAGCACAGCAGATTCATGAAATGTATTCAAAACAATCAGAACATTCATTGAGAGAATAGAATGCTTATTTAATGAGTGACAATGGTGATATACGTAAAAATCGAGCCAATGCAGATATTGTTAATCATGAATTTCATTGTTCATCATGGCGACAAATAAATATGTTCGATGCTAATTTTGGTAATAGTGGATTTCCTGTCTATAGTGGACTAACAGATCTTTTATAGTCACGATATTTTTCAATGATGGATGCATGCGCCAGAGATGGGATTGGTTAATATTTTGCTAGGATTGAGAGAAGAATATTACGAACGAATGATACAACAAAACATGCTACGTAAATTTCGATCATATTTTATGATAATAATCTCAATAACTTTGTTAGTTTCACTTAAAAATTCATTGAAAAATACAGTATTCAGCTAGACTTTTTTCTAAATAAATTCTCATCAGGCATAAGAATGAATTAGCGATAAAAAAAAATATGATTGTGAGTATTGTATTTTGAGATGATAAGAATACGCTATCCGATGTTCAAGTTTATTCACAGTGGTTTTTTTTACATATCGAGATATGATGGAATACACAGTCCAAATTGAAATCGTTCGGATAACTATAATAATTAAAAGTAGAAAAATACATTCATTCATTGACCAATTTATTTATTCATTTCGGTATGATCGTTCATTCAATCGCTCATGGTTTTCGATCAAAATTAACATTATAAATCAAACTTGTTTAGAGATGTGCGAGACTTGGATTGTGATCAGAACTGAAACTCGTGACAAAATCATGTTCTTCACTTTGTAACTTTTTAAACAAAGTGTTTTTTAAAGCACAAATCAATTTATTATTTTTAGTATAGTCTCGTATAATAAGGCTCGAAGCAACGTGTCACGATGAAGTGAATGCTTTACGTGCTGTCTCTTACATAAAAATCAAACTCCGAATTGAGAGTGGTTATCCGAAGAATAGTGCAAGAAGAGGCAGATTGATGTACGAATCTTTATTGAGCGCGATTATTTCTACCGAAAGTTCAGCATCGTGGATTCCCACACCTTTCTCTGTTCGAATTTCTATATCAATGGAGTGTGTACCTGCTGGAAGTCATCCACTACCTGTCGAGTGAGGGTGTGTGTATCTGTTTCCCTACTCAAATTCACATCAGCAGCCTCGAAGTCCTTTTGTAGAAACCGCGCATGTTAGGTTACTTGGTTTGGTCAGTTATTATTCCTTGTGCATTAGTAAGTTAAATAGGCAAAAATTTTCGAGGACTCTTTAAAATTCTAGTGGCATACTCTTACGCCCATCTTCCTAACATATTTCGAGTGTCAAAGTAGAGAAAAAAGTGTTTATCGTTGTAGTATGTAGTTCATGATGTTATTAATTAGATACGATGTTGAATTTTTTTACTACATGGTTGTCAAAATCGGCGACATATAGATTGCCGTGTCGATCGAATGACAGACCGAATGGTACATTGAGCTGGTTTGATTGTTCTCCTCGACCGTTTCCACCAACGACGACACTTCCTTGAGCGGCTCCTTTGGGCCAACGCATGATTCGGTTATTTCCTACATCAGTCACATAGACAGTGCCCATTTGATCAACAACAACTCCTTCAGGGTAACGCAATTGTGTAAGATCATTTCCTTGTTCTTGACCACCAGCTACGACAATCCCTTGTTTTGCACCTTCTACCCATTTCATGACACGATGATTTCCCAAATCGGACACGTACACTGCATGATCTCGATCAACACATATGTATCGTGGGAGAGAGAGTTGATCGAGCCGATTGCCGTATCCATTACCACCTGCAATCACTGTTCCTTGAGATGCTCCTTTTAGATATCGTTTCACTTCATTGTTTCCAAAATCAACGACATACAGAGATCCAATCTCGTCCATTGTCAAACCCACACAATCGATATCCGAAATTATTGTTTCTCCACTTATTCCATTTCGGCGAGGCCATCGAACCACTCTCTTATTCGAACCATCACATATGATGAGACTATCTGTCTCTTTGTCGACAATTACATCTCTTGGGTAAGATAATTGATGAGCCCCACTTCCTTGTTCATTTCCTCCGGCAATCACTTGACCACTTGTCGCATTCGATTTCCATTCTACAATACGGTGATTTGAAGAATCAGCGACATAGACGGTTTGATCAGCGTCAACATACAAACCCCATGGGTAGTAGAGTTGATGAATTCCATTACCTTGTCCGTTTCCTCCGGCCACATTCAAACCATTCTGTTGCCATCGGGCATTTGGTTGGATGTCATTCAAACTCCACGTAATCGATGAACTGAAATAGAGAGGAAGTATTTGATACAATGGTAAATTAAGAGAGAAAAAGACTACAGAACATGAGATGAGAGGTACAGAATCTGTTCATGTGTGTCTGCAAGCAGAGGGGGAAACGTTTGGAAAAATAGTGACTGCAAATTTTAATATGGAAGCTGGGGGGAATGCTTCTTTGGTTGGAGTTATTAGGACACGAATTACGGGTGCAGATTATTTGATATACTTGTTAATAGAGAATAATATGACTGTCTTTTCTTTGACTTCTTGTAATATCCAGCATGCATCACTATTAGCATGTGTGTATGCCCCATATCACATTTTCTTCGTCCTTCTTGTGCTCTTCAAACGCAGACACTTTTAAATATTCCGTTGTGCTTTTGTCGCCGTCGAGTATAACCTTTGTTTTCGTTTTAGTTTTAACGTACACAAGTACTATTAGACGAACAGTGTTTTTAATCGTAAAACATTTCTGAGTCGGTATTGGAACGAAAACAAAGAAAAAGGAAGAAAAAAATAAACGAGAATAAGAAAAGGGAGATACATTCAAAAATACAAACTGATATACAGATCAATCTAAATCATAATATATTCTTCTTTTCATTGCTCTCTCAATAACTGACTTGCAATGGAAAAGCTATGCAATCCATATGAAACCGAGTAAAATTTCGGATGATTCAATTATCATTGATTCGATAATATCTAATTGACTCAAGCTCAATAAGATGAATTTATGTTACTGGGTCTGCTTTCTTGATTGCATTAAATCTTAAAAACAGAACTGCATGACACTCGCCACAGAGCAAAGCAAGTCACTTCGTCTAGAGCCTAATAGATTGTTGGTCTAAGTCGTGCCCCAATTTGATTGACTAAATTCGTCAAAAAACATGGACGATAGAACTGTTTACGGAAAAGCAGCTTATCCATATGAACTTACCTTTCTTAACAGAAGTTACGTTGATGATTTAGCGCACGCTTATTCAAACGATTCTGAGATCGAGATGAAAGCTTTTCAAACTGAAGCGTGTCTCTTATCTTGTTTTTTGGATACATTCGAAAGTTTGCATGCGCTGCATGTGGATAATTGCGTTTGGTATCATTCTTGTCAATCATATCCAAAATCACACCCATAATCACATGTAAAAAGAAGCAAAAATCAAACCTGTGACGCTGAAAAGAATGATTGGTCAACGTTAGATCTATAGGAAAATAACAAACTTTCGAGTTACCTGAATAGAGCGAATACGAAACAACGAATCGCTATTGAAACCATTGCTTGTGATGAAATGAAACCGAATAGTGAGCGTGCCCATTCTTATATGTAATTAATAAGTAATATTGTTCGCAATCGCTGAAAAATAAGACGTGCATGCCATAATCTTTCCATACATAGTAATTTGATATTGCTATCACGTTAACTAATTCATTTTTCTTCAAGGGCGTAATCTTTATAGAAGAATGCAGCACCATAGAAGCAACACGGGGCTGGTTTTGGGATGCAAGCATTCAATAGTCTGACACCGTCACTCTAGAAGTGAAAATTGATCTTATCTTTAATTGTTGACTTCCGAGGTAAGCAAAATGTGAGTAAAAAGACTGACTAGTCATTTTTCTAGTGAGGTCAGTACGTCTGGTCTAGTCTGAAATCCCTTATTGTCCATATAGTGTCCGTCTCAACTATGAAAGTGGTCGGGTTCATTCTCTTTTTCATGCGCAGTCTTTTTATTTTGGGAAAAGAGTTGACATTGCGTACTATCCTGATGCTCATCAATTAGACGATTCTAAATAAAATTAAAAGTGTTCATGACGCTATGCAGCAAGAGTTTTTGTCTTAAGTCCTATTAGATCCTGGCAAGTCTAAATTGAAATGCTCAAAGATTACGACTAGATTCGAATACGCGTATACTAAGCACTACTTACCCATCATTCAGACGGTTGAGCCGTAGAACCCCGAGATCGACTTATAAATATTAATAATCGTTGTGAGAAGCTTGATGATCCGATTCTACTCTGAAGTATTGTTCAACTTTTCATAAAAAAAAACATCTTTTTTTTATAAATACAAAATTGAACAAGATAAACTCAAATTTTTTTCTTTACAAGCATCTTTTGATTATTTCCAGGAATGAATGTAATTAATTAATATTAAAACAAACCTAGCAAGGAGGCATATTGAGCCTAAGCCACGAACACTCTCGCTCGATTGACGCGACCAATTTTGGTGAGATTTTTCTGAAGGTAGACCTAGCAAAGCTCGGAAAAAATTTCAAATTTCAGCTCAAAAGAGATGAACCGTTCTGAAAATATAGATGCTACATTTATGGCGGAGATGGGCCAAATTAAGAGGTTTTTTCAGTGCAACATTTTTAGTAAACTTTCATTTTCTCAATAACAATAAGAGTTATCAAAAAGACTTTTCACCATAGATACTATTGACGTTGTACTATTTCATGATAGGAATGAATTAGTATTTTATCTTGAGATACGGTTTGATTCATACCAAATATCATTGAAAAAGAGCATTCTCATGTATATCTGGCAACTTGGTTGATTCAGTGTAGTAGAATACTTTTTAAAACGGTCTCAATTGAAGGAGTACATCAAAATGCATCACATAGCGTTCTCAGAAATTTGGCAGATTGAATTTTTTTTGTACTTGTGCGTTTTTGCTAAAAAATCTTAAACACAATGGAAATGGATTTGTCATCAAATTTTCTCAAACTACATTTTCCATATTCGTTTATTCCATTTTTTAGTCTCATTTTAATAAATAATACAGCTTATTTTTTTAATCTAAGTAAATAACGTAATAGAAACGTGAAATTCACTATCATTAGGCGTATTGGGAACTGAATGACAATAGCTGACATTATCTAGTGGACCTAAATCTTGGGCACACAGAAGTAGAAAAAACATATAAGTATTTCAGAAGAAAATATTGTCAACATGCTGGAATATATGAAACATTTAATACCGTCAATCGTATCAGTTTTTTTTCTAAAATAATACGTATCAATTTATCTTTATAATTGATGGTCAAGTTTTGAAAATGAGCGATAGAAGTCGTACATCGTCTAAGAAGAATACTGAATAAAACACGTTAGAAATATACTTGAACACTGTGTCACATACAGCATTGACAATGGTTTTCATCTTGGAAAAATAGGATGTATATTTTTGTTTTAATTTCTCAGTGAAGCGGATGTCCTATGAAGAATGTTATACTGATATGGTCGCCGTTGAACGGAATCCATTGATTTAGTGTTTCGGTTGTTTTTTTCTACATTTTTATCTGTTTTAGCTATGAGTATGAATATATTTAAATGAATGATAGTTTCGAAATACTAACCATATGATATATTCGTCCGAGAAGTTCTCGATTAGAACAATATTCTATTCATGAAGTTTTGTTCTTGTCTAAAGTCTGCACATGTATGCTTATTTGAATTTATCCATTGAATATGTCTGTTGAAGACGACGTGGTGCTCGCATTAATTACGTGAATGTTGTCTATACGATGAATTGGATTCTTTTAATTTTCACATCATTTACAAAACATCCCTCATTACACTTGAGGAAATAGGCGTAATTACAACATTTAAGTTATAATTCATTCGCTTTTCATTCTTCAGAACTATTTTTTCTCATTTTACAAGTGAGCAAACATTTCATCTAAGAATTTTTCCATGAACCTATCAATATATACTTAAACATTTCAGTATGAAGAGTGATCAAATGCTACATCAGAAGGGAATATTACTTTAAAGAATATCGTTACTAGGCTCAGTTCCTGATTGTACCACTGATTCTAGATTGATATATACACAAAACTAAGAAACTCTTACAGGATACACATTTATGGTACATAGATGTGTAACATATCGAAAAAAGTCTGGAATAGTCACGACGAAGTTCTTTGAATCTGCCCATTCTGATTAACGTTTATTAATTCTATGTACCGATCAAAACTAGGGATGCAACGGTGACGGTGAATCACCGGTTCACCGTTCAAACGGTAACCCCCCATACCGGTAACCGCTACCACCAGTAACCGTCTAGCCGATAACCGTTACGCCCGGTAACCGTTCCAACCGATAACCGTTCCACCGGTAACCGTTCCTACCGGTAACCGGTCCAACCGGTAACCGTTTCAGCGGTACCCGGTCCAACCGGTAACCGTTCCACCGATAACCGGTTTAAACCGGTATGAGCCGGTATAACCGGTATAACTGGTATTAGCCGGTATAACCGGTATAAACTAGGGGTGGGAAGTTACTGTTACCGACCCGTTACGTTACCAGGTAAGGTAACGGGTCGGTAACGGTAACTTCCCACCCCTAGTTTATACCGGTTAATACCGGCTTATACCGGCTTATACCGGCTTATACCGGCTTTACCGGCTATACCGTCTATACCGTTTAATACCGGCTATACCGGCTATACCATCTATACCGTTTAATACCGGCTAATACCGGCTATACCGGCTATACCGTTTCATACCGGCTATACCGGCTAATACCGGCTATACCGGCTATACCGGCTATACCGGCTATACCGGCTATACCGTTTAATACCGGCTATACCGGGTATACCGTCTATACCGTTTAATACCGGCTAATATCGGCTTTACCGGCTTATACCGGGTATACCGGTAATACCGGCTATTGGTGTAATGGTATCCGGTCGAGCCGGTTACCTGTGAAACGGCTACCGGTGGAACGGTTACCGGCTATACCGGCTATTACCGGCTATTGGTGTAATGGTATCCGGTTGGACCGGTTATCGGTGAAACGGTTACCGGCTGTAGCGGTTACCGGTTGGAACGGTTACCGGTGGAACGGTTACCGGTTTGACCAGTTACCGGTTGGACCGGTCTTAGGGGTTATCGGTGAAACGGTTACCGGCTGTAGCGTTTACCGGTAGGACCGGTTACTGGTTGGAACGGTTACCGATTGTAACGGTTTCCGTCACCGGTGCATCCCTAATCAAAACCAAAACACATGATAAATGATATCCTAATCCCACTGAGTCCTCTTTTTATTACATTCGTTTCCCGTTTAGTAGCTTCAAGATAAATTTACTTTGAATTTCGTCATCGTATCGATGACAAGTTATTGCACTGTCTTTCGCAATATTCAAAAGGTGTGTCAGCGTAATGTTTTTTTCTTTTCTTTCTCAAATTTTTTTTTGTTGAGGAAAGACGCGATCCTTGTTGTTCTCTTTCATTCTATGCATTTACATACGACACATATAAATAGTTGTGACATTTAGCTTCAAAAACCAATACAATTGCACATTAGACGACACGCCACTCATGTCTGCTAAAAAGAAATCTTTTCTTGCAACATTACCTCCAGAACTTGTTCATCGAATTTTTGATCATCTCAAAACGGACACAATTGTTTTCTCAATTCGGTACGTATGCAAACGGCTCTATTCTATTACTAATGCCTACAATCACTTTGATCTCGACTTCCGTTATATGTCAAGATCTGATCTACCTTTCGTGGCACGTATTATTCATCCGAAAAATGTCATTTCACTAACGCTTTCAGATGAATTACAAACACCTGGGCAAATTCGATCATTTCTTAATCATTTTCATATCGAAGAATTCATTCGATTACGTTCATTGAATCTTATTCAAATTGAATGCAAAGATTTAGATACATTCCAAAAAAATATCATCAAATTTCCTCTTAAAACATTCTCAATTACCCCTAATGTGTATTATAAACGCGGTCCGACAACACTCATATCATCTATTATATCACTCAATGATCTTCATAAATTTGAATACACGGGATTTTGTAATATTTTCAATCAAATGCAATTACCCATTCAATGTAGCTTGAAACACTTAACAATTAGTCATTGCAATTGGTATACAGTTTATTCTATTATTTTTCACTTACCTAATCTACAAACACTCGTAATAAAAAATATTACTTGGAATCGATTCGATTCTATTACTTTAACATATCCTGATATTCCACAGGCAAGGCATTTAACTTCACTTTCATTAAACTTCATTTATGATATACCAATAGATGATGTTGAACAAATTCTTTCCATTTTACCTATGTTAACGCATCTTCGGTTGATTAGCGAGAAGCCTTTATACGATATGAAACTGTTTAATGGTTCCCAATGGGAGAATTTCATTCAGACGAAATTATCTCTATTGAACAAATTTGAATTCTGGTTCACTTGCTTTGCGCCCATTGATTCAAGTTGTATTACTGTAGAATCAGTGATTGCATCATTTCGAACATCATTCTGGCTCGAAATCAAACAGTGGGTTATTAAATGTGACTATGAATACGAGAAATATTGTCCGAAATTTCATCTTTATTCTATACCAATCGTTCGAGATAACTTTGATTATTCAGAACAACAAACAAAAATTATACATTCTGCGTTGAACACCATTGACAACAATGCAACAATCATCGTCAATGCACGACAACTATCCCTGAACTTAACCCAAATGATGACCAAAAGCATTTCACAACTAGTAAGTAATACTTTATATTTTAATTGATAATTATTTGAGTTTAATGAATGTGAAATTGTGTCATTTGAAAAATGATACATACCTCACACACCATTAGTCAGCTTCACGATCTATTTTAGCGACGAAATTCATATATACATATTTTGTAGATCAATTATCTCACTGGATGCGACTTAATCGAAAACCTTTCTATAGAAGTCTAAATATATGGTTTTTCATGTTGTACAAAATTCTTTGAATATTTAAAATGATTTATATTTCATAGTACAATTTTCTACAACCTTATTCATTTCTGTTTAGAGGTTGATCCAACAACAACTCATCTATTTCCAAATGTGACCGAACTTACACTGGTGATTAATGAAAAATGGTTTCGGAACTCAGTTGAACATCTGAGTACAATCGTTAATCTATCGACAGTTCAAATGTTATGGTTGAATTTCCAGTGTGAATGTACATTTGCTGTGAGTTTGTACGACGAAATCCGTACTCTATTGAAACGAGCACTGAACATTCGTTCACTTCGAATAAGCTGCAACAAATCTGAAAGAATGAATATGATAATTCTTAATGCTATCTGTGTAAATTTACCTTGGCATATCAAACGCCTTGATACTGATATTACGTATCTGGACGACGCAAAAATGATACTGAAGCGAGCTGAATACTTACCATGTGTTACATTTCGAATAAATAAACCTTGGCGTTTCGCTCACGAAATAGATATATGGCTTTGGCAAATGAAAAGAAATGTTGCATATAAAGTCGAGTCAATCCCATTAAAACGTTATGACAACTGTGATCCGATCGATGCTGTATACTTATGGCTTGACACAACTATAAAAAAACAGTCAAATATATCATTTGACCACAAACGTATTAAACGAACTCGTTACTCATGATTCATTGAAATGCTAAAAAACGCTTTTTAACACTAAATTTTAGAAAAAAAAAAGTTGAAATATGTCTAATTTACTGTCTGTTTGAATTGGTGTAAGTCTTATGTCCGGTTAAACGTCAAAATTTTCTATCAACATTATGCTATTTGTCAAGTTATGTATTTCATAGAAGTATTTCACCTGCTGAATAACGTCGTTTGATGACAGAAGTAATTTACTATCATAAAGTGCTACTCCACTGAGACAAAAATAAGAAAAACATTATTTCAAAGAAATTCAAATTTGATTGAATGCAGTAATTGTCTTGCTTCAAATAAATTATATCATTTGGAAACCGATTTTTGTGTACTCAAAAAGTGAGTACACTCTAAAATCGGTCAGTGTGTCCGGCCGTTTATTCGATAACTCTTCACAATTACATTCGATTGAGTTGAAATTTTGTGCACAGAATTGTCTCATCAATATCTCGGTCGAGTTCGAAGATGAGAAGGATCCGTCGAGAAATGGCTGAGTTATCGAAAAAATTGTCATTTTTCACCAAACAATCCCTGAGGTGGGGTACAGGGATTTTTTCAAAAAAAACTTTTTTCTCAGAATTATCCACAACGTATATAAATCGACTCGGTTTTTAACGCTGATTCCGAATCTGATATTAGTTTTGAACCAAATCGCAGCTTTCTAACAAAACATTGGCTACAAAAAGATCTGAAATGCACAAAAACTGCATCTAGAAACAAAATTGCCTAGATATGTCTGAGATGATCAGTAGTTTTGGAGTTTCCCAAAAAGGTTTACCAAGATACTTCATCCGTGCACACATTCTAGAATGACTGATTTGTCTCATTCACTTTTTGAAGTACACATAACTCTCGGACATAAGTCCGAAGTTTTCACATTTATTTTAAAGAAGCGTTTCATTTTGATGTAAAATTTATATTTACGCTTGGCTTCAACTCCGACATATGACTCTAGAAGACAGGCGTTTCTTTCAAAGAGATGCCTAAAGTATTTAATCATAAATGATTTGATGCATTCATTGATAAAAACGGAAAAATAACTGTAACAGGAACTTCTTTTACAGGACTTATTTTTTGTAATGATATTAAGAGATTTTGAAATATCATGTGAAAATCATCTAAGATGGAAAGAATTCTTTAATCAAGATAGTGAGCATATGAAATGATGAAAATTCTGTCTTGAATGAGTTCATCATATTTATAGGAAGATTATCAGTTTATTTCTACTGAAAATATAAATAATAAGAGACTCTTTTGTTTCATGTAGTTCTTAACCAAAATCCCACTGATTCCATAGTTAATTATTTTCCATTGGACGGCACCAAATATTTTTGTTAATTATGTTCGTTTAAGTATTGAATAATCAGAGGCTCGATATTTGCCGTCGTCAGATCTAAGTTTAAAAGTTTTTAGACTCGATGAACTCTACTCAAAATCTTCAATTCAGAGCGTTTTAATGCTCTGAACCAAGTCATGTCAGATAATATATTCTACGTTATTCGTTTATTATCGGAACATATTTGACTCTATTCTATATCAAGTTCGGATGATCCGTACTTGATAATATAGATCAATTTTTCAACAATTTATCATTGATTATGAATAGGGAGTAGGTGTTAATCTTCTATTAAATTGTATCAAATTGCCCGTAAGACTAACCTCTGTACACCCGCCGTTAGGTCTTACTGAGTTTTTCAAAAATTAAGATACCTCATATTTTTTTTTCGCAATAAATAAATGTGTGTTTGAACATTCGGAACGTTTTTAGTAAAATATATGTGAACCAGCGAGTAAATCGAACACCATTTTTCTTGATTGATTTCAATTCCATTCATCTTCTTTTTGAAAGATGAGTTCTATTCGTGTGATATTGATTACAACTCAAATTAACACTAACTACTACATATAGGCGGTTATGTGTGTCTTGTGTTACATTTTTTATTCACAACCATAACTCAATCCGGTTTACCAACAACCTAACATCTATATTACCAATGATTACGAAAACTATGAAAATACCGCTTATTTTGGAATATACGTTTTCACAAACCATACAACTCAACACAACAAGACGATCGTCATTATTACGAAACCGTCTTACAATCAACATAGCTCTGTAAATACGGCATTGACGTTTTCCACCAGGACTTAAAGAGATGTAAAAAGGAAATAAGACGATCTATACATCAATAAGACACCGCAACCGAACAGTCTATCAGTTGAACATAGTCAGGAGCTTCAATGATTCTTCACTTCATCTTTGTTATTTCTTCCTTACTCTCAATAGGGGTGTTATTTTATATTTATTTCGTAGAATAATGAAAAATACAATCTTCATGCTGATAACATTAACAAAACATCAATTCTTTATCGATATACAACAACGATTCGATAATTCTTTATTTTTGAAAAATAAATGAAATTTTCTCATTTGTCCAAAGTGGTCAATCGAGTTTCCAAATGACTAACCTCTCATGATTTCCTAACTCTTCATAACCTAAAACCAATGCTCACCAGAGATCTACATCAATACCTCTACTCTGAAGAGTTCCAATAATTAGAGCCACCTAAAGAGAGACCCTTCAGGAAGGTCAAAAATCTTCATGGCTGCTAAAAACACATCCATCGTCTAGTGGCCGCTCATATGGGTACGTGATGTGGCTGGAAGAGGGTTCCCATCTATGTGGAAGTGGGAAATGACTGGTGAACTTCCTTGTTGACGTCTGTACTGCGAAATTTCAATGCTTTTGATACTAAGCTTGAGAAGGAAAACAACGAAGACTTGCGTGTAGATTAATGGAAAATGGAACGAAAAAGTGTTTCTTTCATATATAACTACAATACAACGTCAAATGCACATTTCGGTAGGTTGCTACCACACACGCTTATCATATGGCAAGTATTAGTGTGCAATCTCTCACGGGATATTTCCCATTGTGTCATTCGCGTCCTTGTACATCGCTTCTAGCATCCTATGTGATTCGCTTAGGAATCCGTTCGATGCTACAAGTATTCCGGCTGATATCCCTAGTAATCAGAATGATGCCCTTAATAAACCCCGCGTTTTCTGGTGTCCATTTAAAACGAACAGTTTTTCTTTTCCCAAATTTTTATGGATACGCCTTTCGATACATAAATCTGTAGTTTATATAACATTTATCTGTTTTGCTTCACTATTGCCTTAGCAGTGTTCTGTTTTTCCACTTATATTCAAACACAGATTGTGCATCTACTTTAACCTCGCCCAGAATGGATTCTTTTTCAATTCGAAATTTAGATTCGAACTATAGATTCATGTGAATCACTTTACGAGCCTCGTAACAGACTTAAAATCTGTCTTGGTAGCAAGATATACAATCAAATCTAAACCCACGTTAATCTGAAGATTCTGGTTGCTGAGATGAAAGGTCGACAACATGGTAGTTCTACACACTTATCCTTACTCACCCGCAGTCTATTTAGAAAATTCTTTGTTGAGACGAAAAGATCCTTTAGTAAGAATGATGGCAACCGTTTTCTTCCTATGAGATGTCTACGTAGAACAAACTGGGACAAAAATAGTAACTTACAACAAAAACCCGAAAAATCACTGTGTTTTTCTCTCTCTCTCTCTGTCGACGGATGATGCAAGAAAATAAAACATGATTAAAGACTAATATTCTATGATCTTTGACTTTCTTTCATGAATAATTATATAAAAATTCCCGACGAAAGAAAAACGAAAATACTGCTATATGACGATTGCTTTAATTTTATCCCAGAAATACAGGGAAACGAAAATAATAAATTTGGTTTCTTCCAACGTAGTCGTTCACTTAAACTGTAGAAAAAGCGCTCTCTGAAAAATCTATGGAGGGTCACACCGTTTAAAAACAAACACATCCCACAGCGTAAACTTTAACAAGTTGTTCGTAAGTAATTGCCTTCTTAACACTTTTCAAATTTTACACGAAACGTTACAATTTTTCACGGAGTATAATTTTCTGCAGGAGTTTGACCTAACTCGGTAAGTATTGCCAATTGAATAGAATAGTTTTGAATTCTATTCATATAGCACACGTTCGTAGCTGTTTGCGTATTTCAAAAGATAAAACAAATGAAACAGTAACTCTTAGGACTTGACATTTTAGATCTGCTTGTTACTCCTTATGGCTTTTTAGTTAAATGGTTTTTAAGGAAAACGTATTTTGTTCCCATGGTCACATTATAGGGATCTGATATGTGTCTCATGGAATCACGCTTTATAGTTTGTTTTTTGTTTATTCAAGACTCTATATATATCCTATGAACATCGGAGATCGTAGGCTGAAGGAACAAATTTTATCCCTTTTCATTTAAAAAGACTTGTGGTTCTCTTTTCGGTAGAACGCTTTCAGACTTCCCATATTACTATTTGAGATGTGAATGTAAAATTTACAGGATTTTCTCTCTCTAATAATTGAAAGTTACTATTAATATTAACCAAAACTAAAGACGCGTAACATCATTGGGTTACGTCATGATTCTCATTATCTTGTTTAATGTGTTCGCTATTGAGACTTTTCCCGTGTATCGTATAGTAGACGTGTTCATATTTACTTGTTTTTAGTTGCATCTACTTTTATCGTCCGAGTCATGGCAACTAGTGACAGCGAATATGATTCAGACAGAGAAAACAAGCCTTCATATAAAAATGCACAAGATAAACAACAAACAAATTTATACGTTAAGAACTTTGGTCCAGATATGACTGAAAACAAGTTATGCCAACTCTTCGCTAAGTATGGTACAATTATGAGTTCTAATGTCAGTGAATAAAGAGACACCAGAAAAATTGCATTGCTCTATTCTCAAATTAAGATAGCGACGGATCGAGATGGGCGTTCAAGAGGATTCGGTTTTGTCAATTTTTTACGTCCATCAATGACTCAAAATGTAAATATTCTTTTCTTCTATTATATCTTTTGAAACGTTCAATTTTATTCATGTTAGGCCATAGAAAATCTAAATGGCATTTCATTAGAAGATGGTAAAGAATTAGATGTTTGCTATTTTCAAAGTAAGAAAGATCGCCAAGTAGAACTACGAGGAAATTACAGGGATTTATGTGAAAATCGAAAATCGAAATTTGTACATTGGTAATCTCGATCAAAGTATTGATGATGAAAAACTGATGAAAGCATTTGCTCCGTATGGTAAAATTATAAGTGCTAAGAAAAATAACACAAGACAGTTAAAGAAGAAGCTTTTCGTTCTGATTACAGGTTATGATGAAAGATGCTCAATCAAAAGGGTTCGGATTTGTATGCTTTAGTGCAGATGATGAAGCAAATAGAGCTATAATAGAAACGGATGGGAAAACACTTGGTTCAAAACCAATCTTTGTAACGATAAACAAACGTTCAGGATGAAGTCAAGCGTCGTCATGTAATCGATATCCATCTAAAAGTACATATCTTGCAGTACACTGATATAATATTCGTTATGCTCATATTGATAGTGTCAACGATACGAACATTGTCTACAGCGGGACTCAGCTACTACCTCCATCGTTCTTCGAATCTAAACGTCGATATAACTCTAGGAAACATGCACCAGCTAATTATCAATCTCCACTGAATGCTCGAGTCAATTCTAGTGTGCACCGTGGTAGAAATTATGTATTCGATGATGATAATCAATTTTGAATTGTAACACAAATACATACTGATATACAGTGTTGTGAAAAATTATAGAATCACCTTCTACCTTAGACTTCTTTCGAATTTTTTTATATATCAACATCGCGTTTTCGTTTTTAATTGATCGTATATATATATATAGAATGGAATGTCCTCTTTCAATAATGTTATCGATTTTGAAAGTGCTTTACTAGAACTCGTTTTTTTATTGCAAGATATTTCATTCGCAAATCTAAGGAGTAGACAAGAGAATGTACAACGTGACTGTATCGTCGATATATTACGTATGACTTACATATAATTGAACTTGTCGAGCCGCGCTATGCTCTACTAGATAAAAGGTACAACTTTAACGGATATATCTGCCAGATACAATTGTAATGATAAGATTTGTTTGTACTAACAGACAACGAGGTTGTCAAGCGATTCATCCTAGTTTGGTCGAAAGCAAAAATGTCGAAGCTAAAATGTCGAAGCTAAAAATGTCGAAAGTTAAAATGTCGAAAGTTAAAATGTCGAAAGGTAATAATGTAGAAAGTAAAAATATCGAAAACTATAATGTCGAACTATAAAAACATCGAAATGTAAAAATGTGGAATACTAGATATATAAATGAAAAAATTTCAAAAGTATATACTTATATATATACAGATAATATTTTCGATGTTTGAACATGGTGAAGTGTCACAAACACCCGAGAGCACTATGTAACTCAACGATGGAATCTATTTCGAAAGCGACGTCTATACTTTCTCATTGAAGGATATCTTAACAGAATGAACCACGGTATTTTACGCAATCACCCCAGCATATGGCGGTTTATTCAATTCATGCAAGCTGAGGAAACAAATATTCAAACTATTATTCTTCAGTGGTCTTCTGGTGCATCGAGAACACAANTCTCAACTTCTTACTGGATTGTCGTATCTCGTGGAAAATAAAACATAGTTCCAAACTTCATATCAATACATGTTTGATCTTTAATTCAAAGTCTTTCAGCATTTTATCTTTATTTTTCGTATACTTTATTTTATGATTAAGATCTATTTCAATAAAACAAATATAATGATTTTTCCTGAACGAAAAAAAATTTTCTATTCTTTCCCAGTTTTTATCTTTCGATCATTTTCATTTCGACATTTTTTTCGACGTTCCTATTTTCGGCATTTTTTCCTTTCGACATTTTTTCTTTCGACATTATTATCATTCGACCTTTTAACCTTTCGATATTATTTTGCGAAAATTTTCGACATTTTTGCCCTTCGACATTTTTGCTTTCGACCAAACTAGGGTTAACCTGTCAAACAAGTATAAAATGATTTTCTCGTTCAAAATTTGTCTTTTGTCTGAATACTGAGGAATATTTAGGTGAACAGAAACGATACAACTATTCATCATCATGTCTACTTTAGGTAACACTGAAAGGACTTCAAAGAAACACAATTAGTTCGTAAAAAGATTTGATCATGCTTAACTAGGTCGACTCGACTTTGATCTAAAAGGCTATCTCAATAATTACAAATTGATTCGAAACTGTGCATGTTTCTAGTGTCCCATTGTTAATATGTAGCGTTACCAAACAGTGATTGAACTTCAAGACACAAGTGAATGAAAACTCACAGAAGTATAAATGTTTCTATCTAGAACTCTGAACATTTAAAAGTATGTTTGATAGTTCAATGTATTCAAAGAAAAAATATTTCAAACAATGAATTTCCTGTATGATGCATACTAGTATGTGCTGCATGATAGGTATCGTAAAATTAAGTTTTATAAGATGTTTGGTCTATAAATCATAAAGTTCTCATTTACTGAAAGATCACACTCTTCGCTAAGATTAGTTATTGTGGAAAAATTGAAAGAGTAGTTTATAACATAAAAAAAATGATACATGTTCATACATTGATGCAATACTCTCTCTATACTGGCAGTTTCTAAATTAGAATACGACGATTCTCTCGTTTTTATACTATCATTATGAAAATTGGGAACTTCTTTATTTGTTTTTATTTTTCATAGGACATTAGTAGAATGCATTATTGTTAAAGTATTAGTGATAAATCAATGTGCAGGAGAGAATATGTCAACCGAATTTTCCGATAAGACAGTATTATTTCTGAGGATGAACGATTTCTATAAAATGTGTCTTAAGTTTGTGGAGATCTAGAATCGTCCATTGCTGTACTTGTTCTCGTTTCTGATACTGCGGATAAAAGCAATAATCGTTCTTAGATAGTTTTACCCTTATATCGCGTCCATAACGAGCTTTATTCAATTGTCTATAATGACGTACTATGAAAAGAAGCAAATAAAGAACAGTCAACTTTTCTTAATAATAAGATGACGGAGAAAATCGTCTAAATGTAATACAAAAGTTGTCATTCTCCTATGATTTATGGTACTTTAATAATAAGCACTCAAATATTAAAACTATTACACGATGGATTTCGTATTCATCATTAAGTTTGCTGCCAAATTTTCAATCGTGAGCGTATTTAAACTCTACTGCGAATCGTACCTGAATAGAGTAACAAATCTTCGTACTTAGAAATTCCCGAGTTCTCATTAAATTTTACAGGAAAGCTTACTGTTTCTCTTCGATGTATCATCTTAATTTAAGCTCAATATTGCAGAATATATTTTTCTCTTGAGTTCTATTCAATGAGCATTGTCAATTTCGATAAAAGGATAAAAACGAATTGAAAAACCTCGCATGATTTTCAGTGAGTTTTATCACAAATAATCGGTTTTGAATCTGATCTATGCACATGAATAAAATTTTAGTGTATGAATTTTTTATTAGATTTCGTTGCTTTACTCAATTATTTATTGACATACACTCAACTAGACCAAATATTCATATTCTCAAGTACTTGGATTATTTCGTTTTTTTCTTAAGAGAAACTTTTGAGCAATACAGACTGTTCCCATCGAAAGATTATTTTGCATCACAATAGTATGGTGACATCTATATACAGATAGGAATCCAATGGAACTACAGTTGGATTTAGAAAATGGCTTCCGGATTATCTTTTCTTATTCGAACAGTACGTACTACAACTGGTGATCTACGTATTCAACGAAATCGCCTGGCTTCAGATTACATAATTAGATTATAATCCCTCGCTGAACATCATATACTAACACGTATTTTATTTTTAACTCCAATTCAGTAAAGTACCATGTCGTATTTAGGCACGTTATAATGTATCTGCATAATTTACAATAAAAAGAGCTGACTGTGTCTTCTATTTTAATAGATTCGTTGTCATGTCTTATTATAATGGCTTAAGTAAACAGAATAGGGAATAAAATCAATCAGTATCCGTTGTAGTAGGATGAAGATATCGATTATATTTAGTTAATAGGATCATACGCTTTAACTGAGATTTTTCAAAAATTTGCTGTCTATTTTAGATTAACTTCAGCCTTAAATACATTGAAATCAATCTGATACGTCAGACTAAAACTAAGGTTAGTTTTTTTGAGTCAATGTTTCGATATGCATTTTCTTAACTACTCAGTTATTGGTAGAGACTTCTCATCCAATCATAAGCATATTCTCAAACATTTATTTATTCATACGAATTGAAAACTAAATATGTGCTTCATAGGAACTTGATTTGAATTTTTTTTCTTCTTAGACTCAGATTTCGGTTGGCAATCAAAGTTATTCTTTCACACCCTAATATTTTACAATCTAACAAGATAGATTGTTGATATTGTTCAGTACAGAAGTACCATGCTCCGGCACTCAACTGGAGTTCTTTGTAAACTTATCCGATAGAATAAAATAGAGAATATTTATCATAGGCTATTCTTAGCATGGCTTATGAAGTTTTTCAGTTCATTCTGCAAATGAATTCAACTATGTCTACTTCATTTAGTATATTGTTGATAATTCATGGCGAATTCTTTTCAATAAAACTAATTATAGTTATTTTAAAATCATGCATCGAATGTGTCCTTGAGTTATTTTGTAAACAGAGTCATGTTGACGATCAACGTTTGATGATTAGATTTATATAAACACGAATCTAATCTCAAGGGTAAATAGTATTTTATTCAGCCATCATAGAAAGCTACTTCACATAGCTTCGTATGTTGGCGATTTTTTTTCTCGGGCTTCATGAAATGATGAGAAAGTATTGATATACTTAATTTTTTAATTGAATTTCTAAGATAAACACAAGTGAAGGACATTTTATTTTTCCTTAAATTAAATCTTATCATCGAACCTGAAATATTACATCGAGATCTGAAGTAAATCATCGCTCATGAAACTGCTTGAATCAATCTCGATAGATAAAACTTTATTTTCGTTTTTAAGATAAACTTCAATATGTTAGCTGAAGAAAAACCAAACGAAGATTTCACAATCCTTCCAAATTTTCTCGATGAAAATTCATCGTTAAAAATAAAAAAAAATCTATATCGTTTGCCCGAATGGATGTCATCATTGGCCAAACGATTTGATGCTGGACAATTACAAACAGAAACAACTATTCCGATTGATCAAATCAATTATCTTGATGAAGATATTCGTTCAATATTAATTAATGATCTTTCTATACAACATCTATTTCCTGTTCAATCACTAGTCGTACCATATTTGATTCAAGAAAATCGTTCACATTCACCAATACCATTATCTGATATTTGTGTATCGTCACCGACGGGTAGTGGAAAAACTTTAACATATGTTGTACCATTGCTACAATGTATTCGTCATCGTATCATGCGTGCCATTCGTATTATTATTCTTTTACCAGTACAAGATTTGGCTGAACAAGTTTATAATGTTGTTAATCAAATAGGAAATAAACTACAACTAAAAACAGCTCTACTTGGTGGACAACATTCATTTGAAGATGAGCAAAAGATTCTAGTCAAACAACAATTGAATGGAAGTAAGAAATATGATCAACGTAAACTATTTATGAGACTTCGTATCGAATGCATGAATGCTCTTGAATTCGATTATATTCTATAGATATTTTCTGAGAGCAGTCGAACATGAGAAATACAATCGGTTCTATTTCTTCTCGGCATTTTGAGATTCGTACTAAAATTGATTTTGTCGACAATTAGCAGTATTCTTTAAATCAACAGTCTTAGGAAATTTTACATTAATTCGTATTGAACGAGCTTCTATCATCTTACAGTAAGATCTGATGCATGACATGTTAGTTGTTGATTCCAAAAATAGAGAGCAAAAGTATGTCGTAAAGACAATGAAGATAGTTCTTGAAAGTCTATTGACGATAGCAGAAACAAACATTCGAAATTTTCCTTTTCGATGAACTCTATTGATTTTTGTCCTTCTATCATTAAGGTTGGATGTCATCGATTGATATCATCGTTTGTACACCCGGTCGACTTGTTGAACATATAAGTCGAACACCAGGATTTTGTTTAATACATCTTCGATATCTTGTTATTGATGAAGCCGATCGAATTATCGATGAATTTAAACAAGATTGGTTAAATATTCTTGATCATGCTGTTGGTTATTCGAATCAATTGAAACTAGATTTTCAACCTTATATGCTTAGTCAATCGTCATCGAATCGTAAGACATATCAAAAATTACTTTTTTCAGCAACATTAACACATAATCCTGAAATTATACAACAATTAAATCTTTTTCGTCCTGTCCTATTTTCATCATTAAAATCATCGTCATCGATTATGATACCATCAACATTACGTGAATATTTTATTGTTTGTTCAATAACATATAAACCATTGATTATTGCTTATCTCATGCAAAATCAATTACATTCCGAACGTATTATGATATTTGTTCATGCAAAGAAAGATGTCGATCGTTTAAGTTCTTTACTTCGATTACTTCTACCAAATGATATTAAAGTTAGTCATATATCAAGAAATTTACCATCGAACAAAATTCAAACACGTTTAAATATGTTTGAAAATGGACGTATTCAAATTCTTGTTTGTTCCGATGTTCTTGCGTAAGTTTATTTATTTTTTTACTATTGAATGATGGATTTAGTATGTGTCCATAGAATAGTAGTACAAAATATTTCATGAGTAAATCTTGTATAGAGTTAAAGAATATTTTCTCATGTGAAAATATCGTTGTATGTAGAGATCGTATCTACTAGAGTTGATGAAAAGAATTTTTCTCGAATCGATATCTCATGGGATTTGTCGTTTCGGTAATTTTTGATGATTTCTAAAGCTCGTCTATGTTAATTCATAGTCTGACATCACAGCGTACGATTTCAATCTCTTGAAATCTTCCATAGTTCGTTTAGACAGACACAAAAAAGAAATTGAAAACGAACACGTGTAGAAATTTTTCTTTTTCGTGAACTCGAATCAAATTAACTTAGGTATTTATTGAAAGTAAAGTTAATCACTGTTTGTTATATGAATCGATAGTTTCTAATTGTATTCTTTTTGTTTTGTACGGTAGACGTGGTATCGATATTCCAAATATTGATTGTGTTATACTCTATGATTTACCAAAGGATATTCGTACGTATGCACATCGTATTGGTCGAACAGCTCGTGCCGGTAAACTTGGTCGTTCAATAACCATGGTTGAAAAAGAACGTTTAACAATGTTTCGTGCAACAATAAAGCCTTTTCGTCGGAATAAACTTAAACATATGAATGTAAAAAAAGAAGATTTTTCATTTATGTTAAATGATTATCAACAAGCGTTAGAATTATTTTCTAGTAAAGAAAAAAAGAAAAAATTAAAAAATAGAAAATAAAACGTTCGACGTTTTTGAAAACATTTATCTATTGATAAAATTTCAGATAATGAATAAAAGAAACCTTAATGTTAATCATTCAAAACATCATTTTTAAATAGTTGAATATATGATTGTTAGTTTTTTCGACATTGAAATAATTAGTTTATTAATTCTCGAAATAGAACTAAAACAATCAATGAATTTTTCAATAAAAATAGATGTCTAGAATGATGATCTTATACAATATTTTTATACATCGTATTTGAAAACAGTAGAATATGTCATAGAAATAACTTTCCTTGATTTTTAGAATACGCAAATTTTCAATCACTGATAAAACGCCTAGATGTTGAATATGTAGTCACATAATTGATTTTCCCCTAAACTTTATTATACATTCTTGATTGTCAAGATTAACACAAGTATTCACATTTTTAATGAGAAAAAATGTTTGAAGTTCAGATGTTTTATTGACGAACTCTATATCTTTGTTCGACTATAGATCTATTGAAAATTTAATATTGATACATTCCATAAGAAAATAATTACGATCTTCATTGAACAATGAGCTCAACAACAGGTAGACGCAATACATCTGTACTAGCATTTAAATCATTTCGTTCATTTTCTTTTTAAGACACAATTTTATTTGATCCATGTTCTGGATGTGAAATGCCATGTGCAAAACATGCTTGTTATCCAGCTGAAATCTCAAAAGAAATTGATCAAGGTAATATGATTGGTTCAATTGAAAAACATCGTCGTCATCTATGTATTGGTCAATCGATTCCACCATCACAATGGCCACAAGATGTAAACAAAATACCAGGTGATTATATTGCAGAATTATCACGAGTTTTAAAAGAGAAGAAAAATGACATTGGCTATGCTGTAAAATTATCATCAGCATCGATTGTTACAACAACACCGACAACAGCAGAAGATTCATTACATGTTGCTGATTGGTATATATTTCCAGATCAAATCAAAATAGCCAATGTTAATATTGAACAAATTGAACAAGTTATTCAAACATTATTTGTTGATGATCAATCGATTATTAAAATTAAAGATAAAACAAAAACAATCGACGAACAACTTAAAGAAGACACGAATTTACCGGTTTTCGATGAGAATATAACTTGTGAAAGATTACATGGACTTTGGCTACTTGTTTGTTGTCATTATCAACGTGATCGACGATGTGGTATGATTATTAAATAGAATGAAATTTTCTCAGTTCTTCGTTGATTCATATTTGAATATTTAGAGCGAGTAAGACTGAGCAGCATTTGTAACCAAAAAAAAAAAAAACTTTCTCATGCTCGAAATAAAACGAAAAAAATCTCGTTTATAACAAAACAGCCGAATTGTGTAACCATGCAGCAGTTTGCAATATTCTCTTAAAAAATCCTTGATTTTAGAAGCATAGTTATTATTTTGCGTTCGACTATAAATCTAATCGTCGACTTGTTTTTTTAGGTTATACTGTTTAAGCCCCCCCCCCCCCCCCCCCTCAAAAATCGATCTTGGCCCAGGAACGTTCGAATCGTGTAAAACTTACAGGATATGTTAGGCTTGGTATGAAAAGGTTATGGTTAAATTTTCAACCTTCTATCATGAGTTTTGGCTGAGATACGGACCTGACAAGGGTCAAAAATAGCGAATTTGGCAACCCAAATTTCTCTGTCTAGGTTTATGATATATCTTTAATTTTTTTTTGTTAGAAAGAGCATGTGCACATGGAGGGCACTGCAGAGTTCTTTTTTTTTAATTCTTACTTTTTTAGCGGAAAACAGAAATCACAATTTCAATGACTTCAAAAGTCGCGAAAAAGGGGGGGGGGTGGAATAGAGTTCCTTTTTTATATAGTCATAAAGAACGGTTTTTGAAAAAAAGGGCTCTGCAGTGCCCTGCATCTTGACATGCTCTTTCAAACAAAAAAAATTTAATACATCCTATGGAGTTGGACTGAGAAATTTGCGATGCGCTTTTTTGAAAGTGCAAACTGAGAAAAAACGAAAAAGATTTTTTCGATATTTCAGAATTTTTGAGAAGGGCTTGCAGAAATCCTCAAAGTTTACTGCAAAATAGAGGTTTTGGGCAAAAACCTATAATAATTCTGAAAGAGCGAAGAACGCGCTAACTTTTGATGCATTTATCCGAATTTCGAAATTTTTGAAAAAAATACAGTTTTTTTGAGAAGACTTACAAAAAAAGAGATTTGGGCTAAAAACCTATATCAACTCTGAAAGAGCGAAGAACGGGCTATCTTCTGGTGCATCTATCTCAGTTTCGGAATTTTCCCGAAAATTGACTTTTTTTGGAGAGGGGGGGGGGCCTTAAGTTTATTTTTGAAGAAAGTTGCTTTTTGTTTGCATGATATTATAGATGTACGGCATAAAAACAAAATGCAAAATTGAAAGAAATATAGAACTTTGAAAGCATGACTTTACAATTGTTTATGTTTAGGAATTATCGGACCTATGATAGTCGATGAAATCGAAAAATATGTTCGCGAAGCTGATGTTGCGGATAATGTTCATTGGTTAAAAGTTAGTCATGTCGGTAAGTTATATGAATACGTATTTTTTTCGTACGATACTTGATATCTGTTACTCACTATCGACATCAATCATCAAAGTATTCGTTTAAATTTAGGTGGTCATAAATTTGCTGGTAATGTTATTGTTTATCCATCTGGTACATGGTATGGTCGTGTTTTAACTTGTCATATTCCGGTATTGATCGATGCCTATACGTCGTCATCGGAAGAATTAAAATCAAAATTAAAGCCTCTTTATCGTGGACATTTAGATAGTACTTGGTGAAACAAAAAATATAGATTGACTTTCACCTTTCCTTTTTCATTATTGTCTTTGTGATATCATATCTTTCTTCATTCTTTTTATTTATATCCTCAATGAAAGTGTAATGAATCAACAATCATTGTGTTCGTCTATGAATAATAAATCTATTCAAAAAAGTATATGACAAAGAATGTTTAGCTGAATGTAAATCATCTTGTGCATCTCGTATATGACGCCAAGAGATAACTTCTTGTATGTTCAATGTCTTTATAATAATAATAAAAAACTACGATTGACATCACATTAATGATTTACTCAAATCTGTTTTCAATCTTTCTTTTGTTTCTTGTTCGCTTGATCTTTATTCATTCAAGAAAGGAAAAAAGTTATGTTGACAGGCAAGAGAATTTTCCTTTTCTTCTTCTCTCCTTTATATATATATATATATGTAGGAGTTTTCCTCGTATGCATCAAATTACCTAAATAAAGTCATCAATCAAAATGGATTCATTCAATAGTACTCTCTTGTATTTTGTGCGATCTCCGTTTTAAATATCAATAACAATAGGCAGCCTCATTGACAACAGCAATAAGCGTATAGGAAACGACGAATTTATACGTTGTAACCATTTATTTTATTGTTTCCTACTATCATTATGAGAAAAACGTAATTATCAACTACGAGAACCCAAAAAATGGTAATGCAATAATATTGGTTTAGTTCAAACTTACCAATGTAAAAGCATCAGCCTCGAGCATTTCATGACAAACAAAAGAGCATAGCCTATCGTGAATGTTACCAAACTCCTGGCATTATCATTTTTCTGTCTCTTAATACCGTGATTATAGGATTCTATCTGTAGGCGTATTACAACAGCAAGTAATTACAAAAAAACGTTATCCACAATTCTTCTGACGTCGTTTTTTATCATTTCAAAAAAAGAAAATTACAGACATATTTCAACATCTGGAATTCATTGTACCCTTAAGTAAATTTGTGATATTCATATATTTTTTGCTTGTCTATATCATGAATGATTTTTCTCATGTGACTATTGAGCTTTGAGAACAACTAAATCAATGTAATACTTTCCTTTTTCTTTTCCCTAGTCATTTAACATTGCCGTTTTCAACATAAATACACGTATATATAAATTGTCGGGAAAAAAAAATTAGAATTTTACATCGTATTCAACAAACAACATGAAATTAAATGCAATCATTGTTCAACTAAAAGACTATCAGTATTCAATGAACGAAGCAAAATAACAATTTGTTTCTTTGAAGATGTGCCAAAGTAAATCTCAATGTATATTTTCATATAGTCAGTTTTTTTTGTTTTGTTGTTACCATTTTACTCGATGACAAATCATAACAATAAAAGACATGTGTCATAATTGGATTCATTATTTTTACTATAATCTATTCGTTTTATTACCATTATTAACTATTGCCAATCAAAATTTTAATATAGTTGATGAAGAAACACGTTTAATTCGAATGCTTTTAAAAGAACGAGATTATTTAAAAAATGTACGTCCATTACATACAGTCATAGTTGATATACGTTTTGTATTCAATCAAATTTTATCCATGGTTGAAAAAGAACAAATTATTGTTACGAATTGTTTTGTTGATCAAAAATGGACAGGTAAACAAAGCATGACTGTCGTTTGTATGATATATTGCTTTTAATTTTTCCTAGATCCTCGACTCGTTTGGAATCCATCGGATTTTAATAATATAACATGGATACGAATGTCAGCCGTATCTGTTTGGTTGGAACTTCGAAACAACGATATTGAAAAAAAAACAAAATCCTTTTTCTTTTTCAGGTATCCAGATACATTCCTTTATAATACAGCTGATAATGCTGGTTTTCTTCTTCCGCAAGATTCTCAAAATGTAATTGTAAGTTACAATGGAACAATATTTTGGCCATTACCTTTAGCACAATTACGTACACGATGTCGAATGACAATCAAACATTTTCCATTCGGTACTTACATAATTTATAAAAATTTTTTCATTAAATTTTTTCGAACATAAAGAACGTATTGAACACAAAAATATTTCCTATTGATTAGAGTGTGCATGAGAGAGAAAAAGAAATCATTTTTTTTCATAACAAGCATATTTAGTTTCTTCTTCGTCATTTTTTCTTGACATCTCCTATTAGTCGTCATGCGATCGGACCATGTTTAACATTTCAAATCAATATTGATATTTTCTTAGATGAACAAACATGTGACATGATATTTGGTTCATGGAGTCATACAAGTTCATTGATATATTATCGATTCTGGGAAAAATATCCTGAAATACCACAATATACACCAAACAATGAATGGAAATTGTTAGCTGTTTCACAATCTATAAAAACAGTTGAATATCCCAATTGGGTTGAGCCGGATACATTTTTTGAAATTAATTTTACTATTCTAATTGTACGTAAACCATTACAAGCAATCTATAATACGGTTGTACCTGCATTGATGTTAACAACTTTAACGCTTGTATCATTTTTTGTAAGTTGATATCTATTTCATTTTATCTATTGTTGTATGATATTTATTATGATAGATACCTTTTGCACAAGAAATGCAAATCGGTAAGATTTTCTTCTTCGATGATCGATGAAGATTTTCATTCAATATTATTTTTAGGTATTAGTATTATGTTAGCCTATTCAGTTTTTAGTTTACGTTTATCTGAAGATGTTCCATCTCAAAGTGATAGTGTTCATTTAATTAGTCTCTATTTAACAATATGCATGTTGTTCTCACTATCGGCTATGACTTGGTTTGCTGTAGCAAATAAATTACGTGAAACGAAACGCTTACCATTCTGGCTGCGTTGGTTAGCACTTGATTATATTTCTTGGATCGTATGTGCAACAAATATGCATCGAAAAGCAGTGCCAAAGATTCAAACATCGACAACAACAGCACCAGTGACTATACCATTACAAACATTGATTTTGACCGACGAACTAGAATATTCTAATCATTCCTATTCAAGACAAATTTCAATACCAAATACAATGCCCGACAATATTGTATCACAATCCACAACGAGTAACATTCAATCGAATGATGAAATTATGACGACACCAAAACTATCTCTTCGAAAACGATTATCGAAAAATCAATCCATAGAATTGAATGGACATGAAAATCGTTCGTCTAGAAAATCTGGTCATATATCATCAACGAAAAATCAAGAAAGTATATATGCTGTACATATTATCAATCGTTTTGTTTTTCTTATGTTTCTTTTTGTTGTTATCGCTATTAATATCTATACTTGGTTTTTATATGCACGATCCGTTCAAACTAAACTGTTAGATAATCGAACACTATGGACATGTTTTGATGAATCTCGTCTTGAAATTGTCGATTGTAAGGAAACTGTTTAAAATGAAAATTATTGACGAAACACTTTTCAATGAATGAAAATAACAATTTCGAAGCGTCTTGTTTTATATACTTGTACTTGTGAAGAGTAATAAAAGTGCACAAGTATCTTGTTTTACGCTCGTAAATACCAGCGAAATCAAATAGTGATCAGTGATATTTTTATGTAACATTATCGTTATCGACAAAAACACATATATGCATTGTAGTGTACAAAACAAAAACATATTTGTTTTATCAAGAGAGACAAGACTAATAAATTTGATCTATTATTATTATTATTGAATAAGAACATCGGATTGATACATATGAAAATAGCCGAAATCGAATTGTGGAAAGAAGAAAAACTGAAAGCTTCGATTGTTATGAATCGATCGATTTTTATTTGTATAAGTGTACTTGCAAGATTAGCTTTTTATTTCATGAATAAATTAAGCGATTAACAAATACTTGAAATTTATTTAAACTCAATAGTATTATTGACTGTATGAAATCGATGTTTGATCAAAGTAATGGAATGTGTCATATGTGTATTACGCGCAAAAGAGAAGCTATTCAATAAAATATTCATCAATAGAAAAAGAAATGTGAAAAAAAATTTTTTCTGTTTTTACTTTTCTTGTAAATGTCTGATAACAGTGATATGTCTCCTATATTAAAAGCTTGTTCGTGACTAACATTCATAGAGAAAAACGAGCGCACCTGAGTACTTATTCATTCTTTCTTTCTTTTAACTGGGAATAATAATTGACACGACGATTATCCGTAAAGTTCTCGCTAAATCAATACAATTTGACGGTAAAAAAAGTATTTTTTTTTACCACAACTTCCTACTTTTCAACCACCTACGCAATATGTTTGTCTCTCTGTTGTTGTTGTTTTGTAAGCTTTGAATAACTTCAATGCAAACGGAATCTATTTTTTATTGATAGAAGGAGAACGTTGGTTGTCTAAAGAACAAAAAAAAAACAGAGAGAGAGAGAGAGACAGCATAAGACAGAGAAAAAATACTGCGGTAATAGTAGAAATAAGAAAAAAAAAGAGAAGGTGAGCAATTGAAATTTTGTCGATTACTTTTGTGCGTACTGAAGTTATTTCAGCTGTAATGAAAGTTTTTAGTCAACTAATAAAATAGAAATTTCATTCGTATTATATTTCAGTATACATCGAGCAGTATTTTTCATATAAACAATCATGTCTGTTCGTTTCGACTATCGACGAGGACAAACGGGAAATGATTATGAACAAATTATTGATAACAATCATACTGCATCAACAGTCGGAACAACCTATCATTCGGCCATGAGTCCGCGCGTTACTCATATAAATCGATCGCGAGGAACTCCCTTTGTTGGTAGTGGTGTTACAACAAGATACTTTCAGAATATTCAAGTATCAGGCGGTTTCGGTCCAGGCTTGGCTTCTTTATTGCATCATCCTGGTGTACCCATCCGTGGTACAAGCAATGCTGTTGTTAGTTTAACTGCTAATCGTCAACGTGACAAACATGAACTTGAACAATTGAATGATAAATTTGCACAATATCTTGAAAAAGTACGATTTTTGGAAGCACAGAATAGAAAATTACAATTGGAATTAGAAGCACTACGAAATCGTTCGGGGCAGTAAGTTTCAATTAACATTAACGTGATTAATATGAATTCATTTTAATTGTCTAGAGGCTCAACTCGTATCAAAGAGATGTTTGATATTGAAATGGCTGAAGCTAATAAATTGATCGATGCATCAAAACGTGAAGCTCTAAATGCCGGCTCCAAAGCATCGAAAGCCGAAGAAGAATTGAGACAATTACGAGCCCGATACAATCAAATAATAGCTTTACGAGAAACAGAACGTAACAATATTGATGGTATTGAACGAAAAATAGCTGAAAATCAAGCCGTAAGATATTAACTTTTTTTTTATACTAATAATCCTTGAAAAATCTAGTAGTAATCACGGTTTTTAGCCAAAGATAATCAGTAAAGTCAAATAAATGTCATGTTAATATTTGCTTAAACGATTCTGATATTTGATGCTATAGCAGATTATGCAACGTTAGATTTTCTTTCTTTTCCTTGTTGATTCTTTTTCTTTTATTAATTTTCATCATGTTTAACTGAAATTGATTGCGAGCAAGTATAATCTTAATAATCACGTTCGACACGTAAAGAATTTTTTTATCCGTCGACAGATGTCGACATGATACTTTTTCTTAATTCCGCCGTGCTGCATAAAAGTATGCAACGCAAAAAATGTGCAACCAAAAAAATAGTAGCTATGCGTTCAAGAGCAACAGGCAGTATTATGCTGGGAAATCATTCTATGACAACAGTCAAGAGTTCTTCATCAGCTAAGTTAAACAAAAATAAAAAAGACACTACTAGGTTTCAATGAACAAACAGAATTTTTTTCATGTTTATGTAGCAAATAAATTTATTCAAACGACGTCTCGCCGACCTTGACGATGAAGCTCGACGCTATAAAACTGAATCGCAACGTCTATCAGCGGAGATAGCACGAGTTCAACATGAACTTCAAAATGAAATGTTTCTCAAATCAACATGTGATGTTGAAAAATTAGCTCTCGAAGATGAAATAGCCACGTTAAAACATAAACGTATGATATTTAACATACAATATCACTTTCTATCTTTCTTGTTCTGTCTTTTTTTTTCCTCGTTAGATGAAGCTGATTTAGATGAACTTCGTACTCGTCCCGTATTTAACGATCTCGATCCATCCCGATTCTTCCGTAATGAATTACAACAAGCCATACGTGAAATTCGTACTGATTATGAAAATTCCGTTGATATTCAACGTAATGAAATGCAAAATCGTTATTTTTTATTAATGAACGAACTAATTATTACTCAAAATCGACCAAATACAAATTCCATTTACAATGAACAACAACGTCGACAAGAAGAACGTATGCGTACTGAAATATCAAATGTCAAAAGTCAAAATGGTTATCTTCGAGAAAAAAATGACAACATTAAATCTCGCATCGACGAACTTCAACGAAAAGTTGCAGCACTACGCGAAAGTGGTGGTCTTGCACATGCTCGAACGGCAAAAGAACTTGAAGATGCACGTAATCGATTATCAAAAGCCAATAGAGATTACGAGGAAGTAACAAACTTAAAAACATCTTTAGTAAAAGAAATTGGAACTTACAGAGAACTACTTGAAAGTAATGAATATTTACTTTTTTCTTGAATTTTTTTCTCGTCGTATGTTAACATTCTTGTTTCGTAATAGGTCAGAATGGTCTCCGTGGATGTGTTGATCGTATTGTAGAAAATGTTCAAGTACAAGCTATCGAACGACCTGGTATTACTACTGGTGGTGCTGGTGGATCAACAAGTATTTCTCATACATACCATGCCACTAGCGGTACAAATGCTGGTGGATCTGGTGGTGTTTATGGACTGATATCTCAATCAAATAGACCGATAAGAAATTCTCAAGTAACGTCCAGTTTCCGAAGCTCGACGGATAACATTTCTGGTAATTAATAGTTTAAGAAGATAACAGAAAGTCTACTAAATGATTATCATGAACCATAGTATGGATTAAATGAACATTTCAACTACCAGTGGTACTCAATGAATTGTGTCGACGGTTTTATTTAAATTTTGTGATATAACATATGAATTATCAGAGATTTTTTTTTTTTGAGAAATAAATAAAATTTTATGAATAGTGATATTTATTAAAATATTTGTTTGAAACACAATACACTACTCTGCAAATAGATCGAGTTTTCATGTACTTGCATACCGAAGTATTAATAGGGTGTGTTGACAATGAGATTCTTTCTCTATGAAAAGTTATTTCGCAGAATTTACCACGTGTTATCGATGAAAGTAGTGAATGTACGCATTCATATGTGAAGTACTTGCCTTCTCAACTTCACTCTTACCTTGTCTACCTCTCGTAAAAGACAGTAAGAGCCGAAATTGAATGCTGGTTATTTACAAGTCCCTTGTTCGCCATTCAATTCAATGCTTTCAATAATAAAACCACTTCAATACAAGAAAAAGAAATATTTTCGATAATGAAAACACACAAGCAAGCATTAGGCGTAAAAAATGAAAAGTAGAATAACCGTAACATACGAAGAAAAGGAAAGAAAAAAAACGGCATTTTCTAGCATGAAATCATGTTCGATGAAAAACACACTTGAGTCTTTTTGTAGGTTTTACATTTAATGTAATGAAGCTGAAGAAGACGAGTAGTTTCGCTTCTTAGCTTCTGGATAGGGGAGGGCTACGATTTAAGAATGTTTTCGAATGGCTTGATACAAATAAAAGAAATACCGATAGCAAAATTTTCATGACGCTGCATTTATACAAATGAAAATAAGTAACATTCTACACTAGATCAAAAACATTGATGAATAGAAAACAATCATGGTCGTAAAATATGTTCTGAAGTTTAGAATTCGTTCTTTTATAAAAGAAACCTAACATACGATTGAATGTATTTGCATAGCAGGTCAAATAATTCGACATCAAGTCTTGTACGATCAGATGAAATCGTCATCTCAGATATCTTACTTCGATCGGTACAGTAAGATCTTACGTACGCATAAGATTTTCTATAATCTTATGTTCCAATCTGACAGAAGAACAAGATCTGTCAAGAATTTTAGAGTAAGACTTGATGTCAGACTTCTGAGAGCACGATTTTGTTAGCAATTTTTCTTCTGATCTTACAAGATCAAATGCAGAATCTTGTCAGATCTTAGCATCTGACTGTTTATCCTGGGTTTTCATTCGATAAATCTTCTTGATGAACAACAATTCTATTGTATCTTACTATACGATCGTAGAATGATGATGATTTGTCTTGTGTCTTTTGATTTGTAATTACAGGTCTGCAGTTTCACGAAATCTGGAACGGAGAACCGAACCGAAACCATAGAAAAACGCACCAAGGAACCATAGCAGAGTCCCCTCCTGTCAGAACCAAAAATTTTCATTTTTTCTCTTCTACTGTTGACATTTTGAGAATGGATGCATGGCTTTAAATCAAACATAAGAACGAAAGGATAAAATGATTGCAATGTGGCAATAGCATTTTTTAGAAAAAAATCTACTAAACACCTATGTTTCTTAGTTTTACATTTGAAAAAACTTGTATTGCTGAGTTTTTCCCGGTCTAACTCGATAAGCATCATTTCAAAATATATACATTTTGAGATGTGCTCTTCGTCTTTTGATCTTTCAATTCGAAAGGAGAGAAGCCGAACATATTAAGCACCCAAAAGTATCTATAGTATCAGTGAAAAAAATTCCAGAAACGGGGATGGAACCCCCCTGAATGTGACCGCTGACTTCTAATTTTCTCAGAAGACAATTACAAAGAAATGATGCACAAAACGTAATTCATACGATCTTATCCTGACCTTGAGATTGGAATATGACTCATCTGTTATGAACGATACAGCATCTACTCCAACTTGTTGCTGGTGTTCGATAACCATATGGGTTTTTTCTACTATGGAAAATCTAATACTAATGTTCTAATCTCCATGATGAAAAAAATTTCTTATTTCCACTTTGAGAAATTTTACTTTTTCTTACCTACTATTTAAATTCAGTAGTGTTCAAAATTTTGTAGAAATTTAAACAACCTACTCCGTATTGATTATTACAATAAAACGTAATAAGCATGAACATAATCAACATTTTTACAATGTTCATACAACTGCAGAGCAGTACTTTTCCGATCTGAATATCACAATCGTTTCTATAAATCAGCTTATTGTAAGTTCACTCTTTCAGTTAGACGCATGGTCATATTTTGAAAAAAAGATGCGATTTTC
Source organism: Rotaria macrura (assembly GCA_900239685.1). Taxonomy (NCBI): domain Eukaryota; kingdom Metazoa; phylum Rotifera; class Eurotatoria; order Philodinida; family Philodinidae; genus Rotaria; species Rotaria macrura. The sequence continues at coordinate 52,207 of OENT01000194.1, forward strand.
ATGCTTGGTTACCGCCGTTCAAACACACCATTCTAGAAAAGTCACTTATGACTAAATCGTTCTCGTTCTTACAGTCTTCTGCAGAAAATTGATTTCTCTTATAGTGGTAGTAGCTCAGATAGGTAATCGTTTTCCGACCAATCTAAGAGTGTATGGTCAAACAGTTACTAATAATTCTACATGATACCTACTCAAATTGAAAAAAAGAAATTCTCTTACACTATCGTTGGAAAAAACAAAGCGAAATGTGTGTGAAAAGTAAATTCATTTTACAAAATCAACAGAATTCTGTAAAGAATTCCATTGTACACCCTCTCAACAGAAAGAAAAAGATCAACGTTCTGTCACGCTTATGACCAGTGATACATAGAAAAACTCCAAATGTTGAAAAAACTTCTGTGGTATCCGGTATAGAAATAGAATGATCTGATCGTATTGATTAATTAGATGAACTAGTAGTATCAATTTCATTTTATTTGAACAATACAATATAAGACAAGACGACAATATAGAAAAAGAGATGTTATCTATGATTACATGTAGTTCAGATATGCATATTTCAAAAACATCTCATTTGTCTCTAAGACATATTATATGTTCATCGCTAAAATAAGAGAATTCTAAAGATTTTTAAATTTCCGGAAGACATTTGACTTTTGAAAAGAAATTTTCTATTGATGAAATGATTTATTTTCACAAGAGAATAAATCTCTAATCTACATCTGAGTATATTCGTTGTTTTCTTCTACCAAAATGTAATTAATGATGTGACATATTTAAAGAACTTAAAATCACACGAACAACAACTACGATAATTTTCTTGTCTCATACACCTTTTCATAATACTCGTCCATGATGATTAACTCGATTGAAATATTTCATTATAATAATATTCAAATTAAATATTCTTCTACAGCTGTCATAAAACACGTTTTGCCAATCATATCTGTTAATCAGACGCATCATATTTTCTTAATCCAATTGTTTCTCTCATTTCGATCATCATCTCAATGTGTTATACATAGTTAAATCTATATTTATCTAAATCAGCTCTTCTTCTTCAACTCACACAACCAACTGTCAATAAAACCCAACTTACACATCGACGAATAATCAAGATTTTAACTATAGTTTGAAAATTTTTTTTGCTTTCTTGCTTTCGTTCATTAGATAATATTCACTGAAAAATCATAATGAGATAGTTCATCATCTGTTTTCAATCCAATCGATATTTGTTATCATGTATTTCAAGAAAATTGATCAAATGAAGAAGTCTAATTGAAAACAAATTTAACAAGTTACTGTTACAAATTACACGGAATTTTGCAAAGTGGCAAAATTAAATACGAAAACAAAATATATATATCAATAGATCGTATCCTGTATGAAAACTAAAATCTTAACATCAGACAATGGATATAATTAGAATAAAAGAAATTCTCCTCTTTCCGAATATTCATCATGTTGATTACTTATTTTTATTGAATCAAATGTTTTTCGTTAATTGATGTTTTTTCATCATAATGAATGAATGATGTCTAATCATATCATCTTCCAATACGAATATTCTTTGTCATCTGCAATTCAACCAATTGAACATTTTCTCTCTCTTTCTATCTTTCTTCAAGAGCGAGAGAGAGAGAGAGAGAGAGAGCGAGAAAGAAAAGATACACTGTACATTTTCATACGACGAACGATCATTTTCGTCATACATATTACGTCACTTACATATATATTCATCGTTGTTCATTAGTTTACATTCCAAAAACAAAAATATGATTCGTATCAAACAAGATCCTGGCGCATTGGATTTAACAAATCGTCCTCGACATTCAATATCACCGACACATGAAGATGAAGATGATGAAGAAGAAAACTTTTTCGGTGAAGATGATATTCACGATTGTATTCCGAAAGTAAGTATAACAAGAGATTTAGAAAAAAGAAAAGAACAATGCATATATGTATTCATTTATTTATTTTAGAAAACAACATATGATAGTGGTTTTGCTGATACAAGTGATGCAAATAATAGTTCTATTATGGTTAAACAAGGTGGGTTGAACTGTTTAATGAATACTATAGACTATCCACCACAGGAATAATTCATTTCAATGTCCCATCTTGCATATCTTTATACACCTCAAGCAATAAAATTTCCCGTCAGTAGGAGGTCTCATACATATATGTATAATTGCTTCAATGAATATGAACATTATTGAAAAAAGACACCTTTCTCTTGATCAATTAAACCCTGGAGGTTATTGTTTCTGTGTTTGTTTTCGTTTATAGAACAAAATCATCATCATTATCATAGTACTCCACTTCGTCCTCAACAGGTACATTCACGTATTCGTCATCCAAGTACAAGTAGTAGTACATGCTCATCACCAACACGTCAAGAACAATCAAATGATAAAGAATGTCGAAATACACGGTATGAGTTGAATGAAACCATAGTGTTTGCTCACGGTGCGAAGATGTTTTGTAGATTTTTGGGTAGTCGAGCTGTTGCCGTTTTAAATCATTGGTTTCAATTAAATCGTGAATATCCATATCCGGATGATGATCGTACAGAACAATTAGCCAACGAAGCAGGTACGATCAGTTTTGATGATAAGTAAAGTAATGAAGAAAATCTAAGTCGATTATTGTAGGTATCACTCAGAAACAAGTAAAAAAATGGTTTGCTAACAAACGTGTACGTAGTCAAATGTGTTACAAGCCATTGTATCGATCTCGAAAAGTAAAACCTATCCTTGTTGTCTTTTCTTCATACGAAAAAGTTTCACTGTTTACCTAGCCTCGAAATCAGCCAACAATACCCGAACAACCGGCACAAACGAACTATAATTATATTATCAATCATAACAATATTGCAACACCTCCAACAAATCCCATGTTACTCAATCCTATGGCAACATCAATGATGATGTTTATGATGCAACAACATTTTCTAACATCAATGATGACTGGGGGATTTCCTCAAACACCCATTGCACCAACAACACCACCACAACCTCCATCGGCAACAAGTTCACTATCATTTTCAACAACCACACGAAAGCCAAACGTTGATAGAATAACTCGTTTTTGGCTATAGACAACATATTGAAATCTACCGACAGACTCACAACAGAAAAGACACTCTCGATGATACGCAGCATCTATTTGTTCATAGGCAATGTATCTTCTTGTTGATTTGTTGTTTTCCTTAACTTGCTTCTTTTTTCTCATTTTTGCATTGCAACAATATTTGTATAGGCGAGAGTGTATTTTTTTTCGATTTTTATCCAATAAAACAAATAAAAATATTAGATAACAAACATATTTATTAGGAACATTGGAAAGGAATACATACCGGTATGCTTTGTTTCTTAAAAAATGATTCGGCTTCCATGACGTTGATATCTTTTGACTTACTCTAATAAAATGATTGGCTTTCAAGTGAGAAATAAGAGTATCATTGATGAGAATGTATTTGCAAAGTATTTTCGATGGCGATGAAGCTTTTCTACGAATCATTTATTTGTCTAAATTTTGAATAGAATGAAGCCAAGAGATTTTATTGTGAATACTAAGAGGAGACTTGTCAATCACATAGCATATTCTGAAGAACTCTCTGATTGTTTTATATCTTAGATAAGATTCGATGTATCGAACTTCAATATAAATATGTTATTTTCCGTAATGGAATGTTAAAAATAAGTTTTTCAATAGTATGTTGAGACATGAATTGTACCAAGTAGAAAATGCTAGTTGATAATTTCGTTAGATGACACTTAAGGTATGTTTATTTGGTGTTAATTGAGATAAACATTCGATCGAAAAGATAAAAGAATCATTCATATTGAACAGGTAGGGATCCGCTTTTTGTCTTCTTCTTCTCCTTTCGTTTCTCTCGAGAGAACCGTTGTCTTCTTTGATGTTTCACGAATGCTATCGAATGGTCTGGCCACTTTGTCATTCGATTCCAATCGATACGTCATTTCCCACTATGCTCCAATTAATATTACCTGTTCTTAGTTTTGAATATGTGTATATATATCTACAAGCATAAAACAGACCGCTTCTCAGTGTGATGTCTATTGTTCGCACGTACACTATTTGTTGCTCGTCTCATATATATATATACAACAATTATCCATTGACCAACCTTCATTTCTCACCTAGTATAGATTATCTATCGATTTGATCTTCATTTGTGTCTTATTGTGTAAAAGGTAAAAGAGCATTCATACCGGAAATATGTTCGATTTAGATCTTTATCAGGATAACGATCAATCCATGCATATGTGAAATTGAATTAAGCAATACAGGAGTAAAGTTTAGGTATTTTACATTAAATTTAACTGATTAATATTCGAATTTTATTTTCAAATAAAATCATACTATGCTAGAAATTTAACATCAATGAGAGATGAAAAAATTTGTCTAATCGATTGTGTAATCATTGAAATATTCATCTTCATCTATTTTAATGAATGACATGATACATTTATATCGGTGATCTCTAATTGAATAGAATAGTCTTTAGAAAAAATATCAAATGAATTCATCGGATAAAAATATTTTCATTTGTGATAATATATAATCGATAGGATGTTTCCTAACGTTAACATTACATGGCATCGATGTTATGAATTTCGGATTTCTTTGTTTAAAAAAATTTCATAAAAAAATTTCTGGTTGATCCGAAATAGATTGATATGATATGTCTGAATCGATGCATACACGTATTCAAAACGGCCCAGTCATGGTAACATACATATAATTTGATCAGATCCATACAGTAGAATCGATAGAAAAGAATACACAAGCACGAAATCTTACGAGCGAGCGATCGATTATTGGCTTCGAAATTCATTAGAAAAGAATGCAATCGGTCATCCTTGAGTAGATCAACTTGTGTTCAATGAATAAAATGTTGATACTGAATGATAAAATTGTCTTTCATCTAAATATTTCCATTATGTAGATAGGCTCATACCGGGTGGGCTAGAATAAATTGCACTAAATCAAGGTACCTTTTCCTCTAACTTCTTATACATAAAAAGTTTCCTGTACATACCAAAAAGATAGAGAATTTTAAGGTCTACAAAACTGTTTGCTTGGTTTTTCAAATAAGTTTTTCCTTGTCGATGTAAAATTTAAAAGATGGATACCTACTCAATAGTCCAACTTCGATGGTAAAAAAAAATGATGCAATTTTTTAACGAATGTTTCGCTGATACTTTAAGCAATGTACAAAAATCTCCGTAAAATTCTACATCTTTCGATGCATGTATCAGAATTTCAGAAGAATTGGTCGGGGGCAACATTTTGAAGTAAACAATGTGAAAACCTCGGACTTAAGTCCGAGAGTTATGCGTACTTCAAAGAGTGCATGAGACAAATCGGACATTCTAGAATGTGCGTACTGAAGAAGTATCTTGGTAAAACTTTTTGGGAAACCACAAAACTAGTGGTCATCTGAGACATATCGAGGCATTTGGATTCGGGATGCAGTTTTTGTGCATTTTCAGACGATGTTTTGTTAGAAAGCTACGATTTGGTTCAAAACTAATATCATATTCGGAATCAGCGTTAAAGACTGAGCTGATTTACATACGTTGTCGATACTTGTGAGAAAAAAAATTCTTTTTTTGAAAAAATCCCTGTACCCCACCTCAGGGATTGCTTGGTGAAAAATGACAATTTTTTCGATAACTCAGCCATTTCTTGACGGATCCTTCTCATCCTCGAACTTGATCGAGACATTGATATTTCAGCTCAATCAAATGTATTTTTAAAGAGTTGTCGAGTAAACGGACGGACACACACTGACCGATTCTAGAGTGTACTCACTTCTTGAGTACACACAAAGCACTTTTCTCATTAACATATGCCATTGTTCTTTCTAATTTGAAACAAGCTTAATGTTTTCACTGCTTAATTTAACAGTTAAGCCATATTAATCAGAATTAAATTCAACATCCGATGGCATAATACTAAATCTTTCATAGAGCAAGTCTTATTTTTGATAACATGGTTTTCCAAAGTGCGCCACAAAATATCGACAAGTGTCAGTTTGAAACCTTTTCCTCCTGAGCAGCAGTATGAGGAACCTTGAAAAGGTTGTGAGAAGTATAGAGTACAAAATTCTCTATCTACTCGTGTTAAATAATTTACTGTTAGCACCATCGTTGATAAGCAAAGACTTTCACAAATCAATAAATGTCAGCAGAAAATAGGAAGTTGCAGTTGAACGATTGAGTAGGTATCCATCTTTTAAATTTTACTCAATTAGACAGCTTTGTAGATCCCGAAATTCCCTAGCTTTTTGCATATAGAGGAAACCTTTTATGCATAATAAATCAGAGAAAAAGGTACCAAGATTTATTGGAATTTATTCTGATCCAACAGTTAGAAGGAAAACTTCTATTACAATTCAATTCTCGCACACAAAGAAATAATCGTATCCATGTAACTGATTAATTGAATCTACACTCAAAAATTGAATAATAGGTAGCCTATGGAAATCTATATTGTATTACATCTTTACCTCAAAGAACAGTTACTTTGATTCATTTAGAATTCATCATAATTCTTGAAATTCAGTAAATACATATCAAACCAATGAACCTTCATCTTATAGTCATAGAATTTTTGAATTAACTTGAGTGTATTTTAAATAGCAAGAATTCTCAAGGGTATATTTTAATATTTACGATATTAGTACTTGCTATGCCAATATATCATCTAGAGACGATATCATTCGATCGGCATTTAAACCTTACTCGATATTCTTTCATCACAGTAATAATGTTGGTATAAACACGAGAGCAATCAATGGTTCCGAATTCGATCGATTTTGTTTTTTTCATTGAATTAATTATTATTTCATAGATATTCTATGTTCAACTCTATTCGAATGACTGAATATGTGCTTTGAAGAAAATACTATACACTCCATATAATCATTAAAATTGAAAATCTATGGTGATTCGAAAATTTCCATTGCTTGCAAGTTTTCAATAAATATTCTCAATTGAGATTTTCTAATACAATAAAATCCTACTGTTTAACTGAACTTCTACCAATGGCACAGTTCAGAACAAATTTCAAATCGGGAAATCTATAGTATTATTCTGTATGCAGATATCCAAAGCAATGCAGTGCTAACGCATTCTGTTTCACTTGAGAATCGACTATAGAAATAAAAAGCAATAGTGATCTATTGATAGATATATAGTTAATAAAAAATTTGCTAAAAACAACGGAGACGCATGTATACATAAATCATAGAATAGTCGTAGATGAAAGTTAACTATGATATTTGTGTTCAACTTCAGTAGTACTCATATATTTGATAATGTAGACAGATATGTCAAATGTCGAGAAACAACGAATAAATCTTGCATTACTTATTTTTCATTTACATGGAATCTCTTTTTCATGAATAAGTTGCTGGAGATATGTTGTTACAAATATGATTTAGCTTTTCATATTTTTCATCACTTTCTACTCGAAAAACTTGCAGTTTATAGAATAATTCGAAACTTTTCTTCGATTAACTCATCATAGAATTCTCGTACGAGCTTCATTGTATCCAATATAGTTAGGTTTTTTTCTAATGAAATAATACGCCAAAACACAGTGCCACCTTGAATCTTCGTTTAAATAAAGCTTTATAAATATAAGTAGAGCTTCACTTTTACACCATTCTTTGAGCCATTGAACTTGTGCTCTCTTTTCTTCACTGAAAGTTGAACAATCTGTACCATGACATGTTCTTTCAAACAAACATAAAATTAAAATGCCGAGAATGAGTGTGCATAGAGAAATTTAGTTTGCCAAATGTGTTATTGTGGACTCTTATTTATTGAATATGATTTCTGTCAAACATGTGCAGATACGGTAGGACAAATACAAAAGTTCGAATACTACCGGAAGAAGAGTATTTCTCCGCAACATAGTTTCAATAGCATTAGCCACACGGATCAATAACGCACGAGTCATTGCACGGGTTAGAATAACAGTCGGCAAAGACAAAATATTGATAGATTTGTTCATGATTAAATTTTAAAAAACATTTATTGAATTAAAATTATTCACCCTTAATATCTAATTTATATATGTGTGAATAAAGAAGACTTACTGCCAGAAGTGTATTCGATGCCAGCGGCAGAACACTTAAAAGAGGGATGAAAAAATTAATGTGATGATATTCTGCCCATCAATAGTTAGTCAACGGTGCATATTCAATAGGATAGAGTAAGAAAAAAGCGCTTATCCTTCATATCTCCAATAAGAAACTGAAGCAATCCAATTTGACTGAGAAAACTGAAGTATTCGTGTGGATGTGTATGAAATTCTAAGGCCACTACACATTTCTGTTCGTGTTAGTATATTTTTAAAATTCAGTAAGTAACTAATTTTATTCACAAAAACGATGCATATGAATGAATTTGTCAACTGAATATTAGAAAAATAAAGCAAACGGTGAATAGTTAACATGATTATTTTTCAATCATTTTGCAATTCTAAAACAAGTTTCCTGTATCGTGGATCATCAGTTGCATTGGTTTGTATTTGTTTTTGTCGTCGTTGTGCACTCATTTTACGCAATTTTAATTCATTTTTACATTTGAATAGTTTGGATGAGTGTGGTGCATTTAAAATTTCTAACATAACAGGTTGAACATAAAGAAATTTTTGTTTTATTTTTTCATCGCTGACAATGGAATTTTCATTTTCGTTGATATCAAAACAGTTTTCTTTTAGTGTTGAAATTTCTCTTGGATATATATGTGGTAAAATTGTATGACTTGGACGACATTTACTCTGAGTTTCTTTATTCCATGTTGTTCGACATGCGTCTCGAAATGATTTGTCTGAATTAAACCATTGGTAACGTTTAGTTAAATAACCCTTTGCAAATAAATGATCATAAGCATGACGACGTCGTACTGTAATTTGATTACAATAATCAAGATCATCTAATTTGCGACGTATTTCACGTCGATATTCATTTTCAGATTTCATAAGCATTTCAGTGAATACACTCGGAAGTCGATTGACCATTGGTGGTTTGCGTTTATTGCTAGAGTATGAGAAAACAAAGTGAAGATGACGTGTAACAATCATGAAATTAAGGTTTTAATCAAGTTCTGAAGCAATTTTTGCATTTAGAATTAGCTATGATTTCGAAAGTAACATTAATTTTTAATTATGACAGAGATGAATGTCTTGGGAATCATTTATCATAGAAACTAGATAGGTATGTATGAAGAAACAATCCCAGATTTTTGAGAGAGGATGATTTTATCGTCTGAAATATGCTGGAAAATCTACTGTAACATACTTGGTAGTAGGACAGGGTTTGTTCGACAAGACAGAAACGTGACATTTTAAAATAAATTTGAACATCAGAAAAATATTATTAAATCATACGATAAAAGAAAATCAAAAGATGGAAAAACCGATGATCATAAGAAGTAGTTACTTTATTTATGTGACCCAAGTACTAATGCTAAACTACTCAATAGCTACTTTGCGTTGATTTCATCGTTTGTGAAATGTACTTTAATCGTTTCAAATAACTTGTTAATCTAGATTTTCATTTTCAAGAATTTTCTGCTCTTTCGTCTAATATAGATTTTTGTTTTCGATATTTTCCTGTTCGATGTCTTTTCTTTCTGTCAATTCGATAGAACCCTACGAAAACTGTTAAGCGAAAGTCTTCGTATTGACGATTCGATGTAGTTTTGTTTCCTCCTTTGAATAATGAAAATCGTCGATTTCTACAGTAAATAATGCAACAACGTGAGTCGATCTTTTCACTTGTGAATTTCATGCAATTATGAGTTTATGTCTATAACATTGTGTATCAAGTCAACTGAAAGATTACCAACATCATCGTAAATTATTCACGTAGACAAAATACAATAGTTTCCACTTTGTAGTGTTTGTATTTACATTGACTCGAGTTGTTTTCAACAATAATATAGAAGACTAACAGTATGAAATAGGAAAGTTTTTGTTTCGTAAAAGCAAAGAATCAAGTTTTAGTTTTTCATTTTTGATGTCACAATAATTTACTCACAACACGAATACAATATTGTTTAGCGAAACAGTAAATATGTCTCAATGTTTTTTCTCAGACAAAGGATAGACGATGATAATGCTACTTTCCCAGTTTTACTATTTAAATGATCAATACGTATTTATTTGTCTACATGACGCTATAGATACTGTGACGTTCTATGCGAAGAACGTCCAGTTTCCAACCAGAGGTGTAATTCTCCTGCTTGAGTGCATTGTATAAATGATGTTTAACCTCCCATCTTCGTTTCTTCTCATATTATTAATTGTCCTTACTTCATTGTCCGCAATTGTTCTTACTTTGCATCCTCAGTTTCTGTTCTTACTTCAGTGTCTTTCCCTTGACTTCGTATTCTTTCTTCTCATGCTCTATTCTTCTTTGTTATGCGTGCGTATATAAGCAGATGGCTTTTTATGTAAACGATATGATTGTATGATATGAAGAAATGAATAAAGTGTAATTCCATCAGCACTAGTCACCCTTCTATCAGAAATCGTCACTGATACAATAAGATATTCTCTTCGATCGTGAAATGTTCAAGGAAAAATCTATCGACACTGTGAATTCACCGAAGAAAATAGTAATACTTCAGGTTGAAACTATTTGTTACTAAAAAATGAATTTTCAACTCGTTTTTTTAAAGATCATGTAAAACCTTGTGCTTCCTACATTAATTTTAACGTCTTGAACTTTCACATGGAGATAATGAAATTTGAAAATCAAATGTTTTTGCTTGAATTGCTTAAGAACCGATTAAATATCGATTTCCAATATCTGTTTATCCTAAAACATTTCATCTAATCTTCTCGATTCTGTTAAAAGAACTCCGAAAGAAGTAATGCATTTTTTTTCTCCCTTCCCAGGTCGATCAAAACGGATATCCGTTACGGACCGTTGAGTGGACGCAGTTCTACGGACCGTAAAATCATTAAAATAGCACCGTACACGGAGCCGTGTACTGTGAAAATACGGCCGTATACAGCCCTATTTTAATGATGTTACGGTCCGTAGAACTGCGTCCACTCAACGGTCCGTATCGCTCGACCTGGGTAATTCTATTTAATCTCGATAGAGAGTACAGTGCGAGTTGATATGGACTGACGCATGTGATTTAGTTGAACTTTTAACGTCTAGTCTCTTTATATATATGTGTATATGTCACTTGTTCTTTTTCAGATTTGAAAAAGTCATGAATTCGAACATTTTAGATTCTTCTCTACAGAAAAACTTTATCCATCGATAACCTTCATGTAAACATGTCATGCTATGAAAATGAAATTTGAACTGTTCATATATTCTAAGTGATTCGATCATTTTCAAAGTTTGAATAAAAATCATAAAGACTTGCTTTTCTACTTACGAATACATTGTCTTGAAATTCAATTGATTCTTTCTTTTTCAATCTTTCAAAAAAATAAAAAGTTGAAAAACAAAATCGATATAATAATTGTTCGCCGATTCAATATTTTTATACTTCAAACTAAGCGTACGATTTACAAGAACAGAACGAGAAAACGATAGATTTAAATCGATCGAATGTATTAAAAGGAAAAAAAAGGAAAAAACAACATTTTACATGGCAAGACTTATGACATTTCAATGATTTATTTTCTATGACCGAAAAACGTCATCGAGTATTCGAATCATTTAAAATGTAAAGAAGAAAAAGAAACTTGTTGTTAAAAAGAAAAACTAGCATCAACAGTAGAAAGTTGAAACGAACATTTCAATAAAGAAAATGAGCACAGTTATATCATCGTTTAAATAAAGTGTAGTAAGATTAGCGAGTTAATATTACTAAGGTCATCGATAATCATGCTTCATCATCGAACGAAAACTTCCAGTTTCAAACAAAAAACAAATGAATTGATTAGTTGAATACATCATTCATATGTAACCTCGTATTTAAAATTTTCGAGCTAGTGAAACCGTCTTGATTATTAACAAGAAACGTCATTAATACACTTATTTGATTATTTAATTCAAAATAAATCAAGCAATATTCGGTACCTCACTGATGTTTAAATGAGAATAATTTATTATTTGAGTGCTTCAATAATCTACTTTATTTTTTACCGAAGTAAATTATGATCAACAGTCAAAATTATTTCAACGTAGAACATACGAATTTTGCAGATTAAAAACATCGTATTTCATACGATTCTATTGACAAAGTAAATTTCTTTTCTTATATTCAAAGAACTCTTATACGACAAACGTTCGATAATGTAGAATTCTTATGAATGATAATTTCCATCGAATTCGATTGTATCTATGAAACATCGATCAGCACAAGCTAGAGATTCTAAACTTTTGCTTGACGTCAATTTCTAAACGCAGATGAATATATTTGACACGACAAAAAAAAATAAAACGATAAAATTCTATTATCAATAGAACCGTGTGATGTTTTCATTTCGTGTTTTTAATGAATTCATGTCTTTAGAAAACAAAGTCACTATGACCAGTTAAATGAATGCAGCAAAGTTTGACACATTGACAATCTTAGTAAAACAATCGATTAAAAAAGATGTACTTTACAGCATGCAAGCATTCGAAAGGTCATTTCAAACTGATAGACATCCCTTGTGCAGAATCTCTGAATCGTCTTGGATCAAAAATTGGAAACGGATTTTTGTTACAACATCAAAATTGATTTTCGCATTTGTAAAAGCCAAGAAACCTAGACGAGAATCATATTTCGATTAGGAATGAGTATGTTTTTATTAAAGTCGTCGTTCTTTTTTGTGTACTCAAAAAGTGAGTACACTCTAGAATCGGTCAGTGTGTCTGGCCGTTTACACGATAACTATTTACAAATATATTCGATTGAGCTGAAATTCGGTGTACAGAATTGTCTCATCAATATCTCCATCAAGTTCGAAGATGAGAAGGATCCGTCAAGAAATGGCGCAGTTATCGAGAAAATTGTCATTATTGACCAAACAATCCTTGAGAGGAGGTACAGGAATTTTTTCAAAAAAAACTTTTTTTTCTCAAAATTATCCACGTGTATAAATCGACTCAGTTTTTAACGCTGATTCCGAATACGATATTAGTTTTGAACCAAATCGAAGCTTTCTAACAAAACATCGTCTGAAAATGCACAAAAACTGCATCCCGAATCCAAATGCCTCGATATGTCTCAGATGACCACTAGTTTTGTGGTTTCCCAAAAAGTTTTACCAAGATACTTCTTCAGTACGCACATTCTAGAATGTCTGATTTGTCTCATTCACTTTTTGAAGTATACATAACTCTCGGACTTAAGTCCGAAGTTTTCACATTGATTTTTGCTTATTTTAGACATGTAGTTTATCTAAATAAAATAAAATCAAGTTAATGAGATAAACATATTATCGTTCTTAGCCGGCTGATCGACATCAATATTCTGAGACATATTTAAAAGATCCAATCGAAAAAAACATTGTCATAACAATCGCATCATTTCATAGGAACAGAGTAAACAAAATGAACATAATGAAAATATTTTTCTTTCTTTCAAATTAAAATCCAGCGATCATTTAGATGAAATTATAACTCGAGATGCATCTTAGATTTTGTTTTTGTATTCGATTGCAATCTCATGTTGTCATATCAGTTCGTTAGTTTATTTTAGTCTTTTTCTAGTAGTTCGATTCAACATTGTATAGATGAAAATAATCTTCAATAATGTGTCTATATTTTCATGTATGTTATTTTTCTCAAGTTTTTTGTTATCCTATATTCACAAAAGTTGTTTTTAGTTCTTCAAGACATACAAATGCAGAAGTTTTCTTCCGTTAGTGTACGTGTAATACTCTGTATTATTCATTACTGAAGTTTCAAAAACAACGGACACAATATTATTACAAGATGCTTGATCGACATTTTAAAAACTCCACAGTATGGACGTATGCATCAGTCAAGACAGACAAGTTTTGTTAGTCGATTCAACACTACATGGTCTTTTCAGTGTTTTCCATCACAATAATTTGGTGATCGATGAATTTTAACGATCGATACTGTTTATTTGGTTGAATTTAATCATAGAAAATGCAATTCGAATGATTCGTTTCTTACTATTATCAAGTCGTATACAATCCTATATGTTCGCCATGCATTACACTGACTAATCTTTGAGCTTTGTCACATGAATATATTATTTGTTTTGTATCGAAGCAGTTTCATTACAAACATACACTTCTTGAAATAATGTCAAATTTCAGTTCTAATTCTCTATCGTATTTAATGTAGTCTAAAATCGAATTCATTTATAATTCTGTGGAAAAATTAAAATTAAAAACTATCCGTAGATAGATTGAGAGCAACATCATAAAATGATTGTCACTTTAATCAATAAAATGAATCGGTAACATGTTGCATTTTCGATTTTTCATATCACGTTCGTGGCTTTCTTAGGAATGACTATCGAAGGGCAATTACTCATTCTAATAAAACGTATTACTAGTGCGTGAATGTGAAGTTCATTTGAAAAAAAAAGTACATCTAAATTCCTACATTGGTTTCTTTAGGAACCAACTGATTTTCTTTTTTTCCCTTGACGATAGTTCTTCTTTTGTTCAGACAGTGAAGATAATCAAATACTACTGTAAAATATTCTTATGTTTATCATTGAGACAAGTTTGCCGGTTACGTATTAATAAAAACTCAAATCTAACGTTTCATACATAATTTTCTCATTCATTTGGAGTCAATAAGAATACAAAAATAGAAGTGAATCTTATGAAAGAAATCATAACGGATAGGCATAGAGCGACGTCTCTTTTAGACATACTTCAAACGGTACAAAGACTACTTGAATAGTTCATTTTCTAATTTGGTTCTGTATCTATTTACCTTCTTTTCTTTCTACATTTGTTTCTAACTCATAAATACTAATCCAAGAAGTACAATTCAATGTTGTCAAACTAGATTGCAGAGGAGAGTCTTTGCCAATTTTTAGAAATAGTTTCTATGTAGTATGCACGAAACTTTACAAGCTATCTGAGTGAGGTACCTGTAGCTGTTTTAAGGACTAATCAAAGTTGTTACTGGTATTCTCTTAGAAATAAATGGGATTCTACGAGTAGCTTTTGTAAGCTTGTTGCTCATAATACCACAGAACTTTGAGGGGTACGTAAAACCTATACCTATTAATGTTAAGGAGCATCAAGGGATACTACTTGGAATCTTTCGTGGATCATTTGTCGACGCTGCTTGAGATTTTTGTGACAACCATGTAGTGGAAAATGTTACATGTAGCATTCTAACGAATGTTAAAACTTTCTTATGATAGATCAAGTAGAGTACTGCACTGGTTCAACATTTTGAACCCACACCCGCCCGTTGGTTGGGTCGTGTTGCAGTACTCTAATTCCTATTAGATAGAGCCATAAAATTTGAACAATAGTACTTTCAGTTAGCGCATAGAAAAGTTACAATACTACCATACGAGGTCTAATTTGATGATATAGAATTGTAGTTTTTGGAGAAGCATTTATGATTTAGAAAGAAGTGTAGAAAGAAAAAAAGAAGGCGAACGGATAGAAATCCGAATTAAAAAATGAACTACTCAAGTAGCCTTTGTACCGAATCCAAAATCCTAAATGGTTTGGATTTAGTTCATGTCTAATCTCTTTGAGATTTTCCGAAATGGAGCGAGTCTGACATAGTCAAAACATATCGACCAGTTAGCCAAATTTCATAATGACTATTCTATCTGTGAGTCTTGATAACTGAGATAGTTCATTTTCAATGGAATTCTACAATAACTACCGATTAATCTGGAATCTACAACATAGTTGATTTTGTAAAACAAAATCTAAACAGAATCTTGAAGTGTATAGGGTAGAGATTTGCACCCGAAAATCGTGACTAACATAGTTCATGCTAAAACAACATTTTATTCGAGTATATCTGAAGGAATCCCTTGTTGAAGTTCTACATTTTTTAGTAAGTAATTATAGATTAACATATAACAGTATCAAGAAGGAAAGAGTAGTTTCTGAAGATTAGTAAGAACGGTGATATCGTGTTTCACATTTTAATCGTACAGGGATTGCGGTGGTAGCTTTCATGTCTGCAACTATTATTGATTTTACCAATCGTTAATTAAAAAACTGCGATTGAAAGTTTAATGAAAATTCTACAAATTCTAATATTTAAATTAGCTATGAGCAACAAACATTGCTCTATGTGAATAAGAGTATAGTCATCGTTGATTGAGTCTTGATATTGTTTTAGATAGAAACTTTTTAATTATCTATGAAGAACGAGGCACGTATTTTTTTTACTAGATAGGAAATAGAATTATCTTTAGTCATTTGAGATATATAAACTCATGTCTATTCCAGCAAATAGATGCAAATATATACTCTAGTGTCTCAATTCTTCGATTTCCCGTCTCATTCTTCTTTGAGAGTCTAATTCCATTCGGTGTCACAAGCTTCCTGTCTCGTGTTGCCTAATTTGGACATAGCAATTTTGTTCCGAGGGACAATTGAAAAACATCGAGCAAATTTATACTTTCTTCTTTAAAATAAATCATTTCGTTTACTGAGAACTTGTTTCTCAAAAATTAAAAAAGTCAAAAGTTGAATAAAAAAAAAGAGATTTTTAGAAGCTTTTGTGACTCGTATTGTTTCACAGAAAGACAAATATCGAATACGACTGAGAACCTTTTAGAAGTCTAAATCGTACTGTAAACCTGTTTTATTTTTTCTCAAAGCACCTATTACTCTGCCTTCAACTTTACCTGACGAGGCAAAGAAAAACATTGATCTTATTCCATCCCGCAGAGCTCTGTACTCTATCTTTCGTGTGCTGTCGATTCATTTTGTAAACATAGATTTATTTTTCTCAAAGCCTGATTAGATTTATATTACATTCATGTTTGTAAGAAGAAAGACAAACATATTTTAACTGTATCATTTTACAGATAAATCTAGACATATGTATCTTTCATTGATATTGAATTTTAACACATAGTTTCCGATTGGAATTGTAAAAAAAAATTTTAATCTGATGAATCGGATTTATTTGATACAATGAAATATTTCTTGTGACATAGAACATATCTTCATGATCAAAAATTAGTTTTATTAGTCACAATGAAAAATACAAAAACGCAGATTTCCATTTTTTTATAATCTAATTCATCATCCATAAAAATTCAAGAAAGAAATAGTTTTTTTTATAATATATGAAAACATAAACAATATCAACCATAAAAAAAAAGAAAAAGATTAATTTATGAATATTATTTAACTGATTTCAGGAATGAATATTTTTGTATATATCTATGTCATGCACAATATCATATTGGCAAGTTTTCTTGTTCATCGAAATTCTTTTTGATTACATTTTATCGTTTCGGGCAGTCTTTTTTCGTGGTTTGGTTTGAGTTTTTGTTTCTTCATTAGATTTCTCGGAATCCTTCACATTAACAATACGAAAGCTTTCTAGAATAGAAAAACAAAATCTAACATACTACCTACGAAATTTAATAATGGTAGATTGTTTTTTAAGTAGGAGACTATAGTAATTTGGATCAATTAACTATTTCATTTATAGATTGAACGCTTCAGTTGGTTGATTTGTTTTAATTAGAAACTATTCATGAAATACTTGCTACATTGTTAGAGAGGGAGGAAGATTTAGAATTGTAGCTATGGTATTGTATTTTGTATGATGGGCATTCAAATCATCAATCTTCTAGAGATTTCAATGAGAGTTCGGTGTGTAAGTATCGGTTTCCAGTATTGTGGGAATCTCTCGTGTGAGTTAGGCTCATTATAATTGCTTGCACTACAAGCATCTCCCTCATGTACCTATCGCTTACCCCAGCC
>OENT01000194.1:70144-87610 GCA_900239685.1 Rotaria macrura
CCCCCCCCCCCCTCTAAATTAAAATCTAATGAACTCAGAAGAATTGTTTGAATAATCGGATTTTATGTCAATTCCTATGAAACACACTGAGCACTGTCAGATTTCTTCGGCTAATCGGATCCAGTATTAGATTTATTCACCTGCCAGCAGCTTGTACTTCTACTCTTGCATTCTACTTTCAAAAATCGAATCCACGTACTTAAAAGAACTTATTTTTGTTCGTAGATATCGCCTCACTCGGAAACGGTAGAGCCAAGAAGAATATTTATTCAGTCCTACATAAATTCGATAGCGCACACAGACGTCAACTTGAACTATCAAATAAGGATAAAACACTTCGAGTAGAATCTAGCAGATTCGAAAATTTTCAAACTTTAGAATGATCAAAAATAATTAATATCTAGTTTAGAAAATTTTCATCTGACGGAAAACACACACGAACTTCGATTTTCACATATCAGAAATCTGAACACGATTATTATCATATCTTTCGTAATTAATCGTCAATAAATTCTATAGTCATATTATCTTACCAAGAAATTCATTTATATCAATCTTTCCATTTCCATCGAAATCCATAGCCGAAGTCAATTCATTAATGTATTCATCGTTAACTTCACCAGTAGGATTTTCACCATGTAGTAAGAGTTTGATAACATCTGCAAATTCATTACGACTTATAAAACCTAGAACAAATAGAAACAAATAAACAAACATCGAAAATAAACACACTCAACCTGAATGATTGTAATCAATTAAATTGAATAATACCAAAAGCATATCTTTCCACATATATAAATCTTCCATAATACCGGGGCTCGACTAAAACAAAAATTCGATCACAACATATATATATATATATGTGAAATTTACAATAATTTGTTTTTCATACCATTTGAAATTTTTCACTATCTACACTAATTCCATCAAATAATGTATTGTAAAGAATACCTTGCGAATCTTCTTGTACAAGTTTTGAACGTAGTGTAAGCCAAGGTAAATCGATTTGAAGTACAGTTGCCATAATATCAGCCCAAACTCTCAATGGCAGATGATCTAATTCGATAAAAGAAAATCGTAGTACCAAAAAAAAAAGAAAATATGATCGTAAGTTGAATACTAGTTTGATTTCTATCTTGTTTTCCGAATTCTTTTTGAAGTGTACTTTTATTTGCGATAATTTTTTCGGTTAATGATTGATATACGGGATCTTCGAATAAGGTAACTCTGAAAAAGAATAGACAACAATAGACGATGTTTTTCTTTTCTCATTTCGGATAGATTACTTTTTATTAAAACTCAATTTTCCCATTTCAACAGTTTCAGTTTTAAATGAAATTAACCACGGTTCTTCTTCATTATAGTCCCTAAAATAGAATTCATATTTATAAAAAAAAAATCAAACATTCTCCATCTAGACTCAAACCATCGTATAATAGCACCCCAATTTGATCCATTACAATAATTTGATGCGCTAAATACAGTTAAAACTTTACGATTGTGTGCATATTCATAACCTTCTGGTTTGACTTGATGTGAACGTATAATCATCGACAGTTTGTATTTATTAAGAAATTGTTCTGTTGTATCGGCACCAAAGAAACAAGCCATATTTCTCGCATCATTTTTTCGACAGCCCTTACGACCCTGAGGATCTGGATCACTCCAAAATAAATCTAAACATATTTCATATTGAATAAATATCCTGACGTATTTTCTTTGATTATATAGTACCTTGCAATTGACGAAATTCAATGTCTTCATCAGATGTCAAACGTTTTCCACCACTTTTAGATTCCGGTGGTACTTCAATTGATACATCTAAAAAGACACAAAAAGAAAGTAAGAACATAATTGTTCGTTTCAAGAAATATTCATAAAATGTAACGCGAAAAATTAAAAGAATCTTTAATCATCATTCTGAATCGATCTACTAGCTAAAACAACGGAATATTTTATTTTATTCCTATGATGAATTTGTTAATTTTCAAATTCATAGATTACTGACTATCAATCAATTGATTTAACATGTATAAACTTGACATTTTGTTATTATGGAAGAAATAATTTCTTTTTAAATTCGTCTATTGTTGAACGTAGAAGTGATCGTTAGCAATATCGAGTAAACTGACTGAGCTTATTCAAGATTTACTCAAAAAAGCTAAATACCATTACTGTCGACTGCAGATTTATTTACTATCGTTTACGTTCCATCTCTATTCGAAAGAGACGTACAGTTTTCATCAGTTTAACATCACATTTTTATCACCAATAGTAATTTAGTTAAAACATTCCGTACACTATTGAATATTAAAATTCTAACATTACACTATGTTTTCTGTATTAAAAAGTTGGCACACACGATTCGATACAATTTTGCTCCTTCGAAAAAATGATGAAAATTGCACGTTTTTTCATCTGTAAATAGTACAAAACCCAATGCTATAGACACACACAGAGAGAGAGAGAGAGAGAGAGAGACAGAAGTAAATTGCTCGTTCGCATCTGATTCCGGGTATCATTTAACTGTTAGAAAGAAATCAATATGCTCTGAACCGAGAACAATAATAGTTCAATGAACGTGTATTGAGAAAACAAATGATGAAAAACTCTAATCTTTGACAAAAAAGATTTGACCCGCTTGTTTTTAGGGTTTTCTGAAAAGTCGAGACTCTCCATAGGAGATGCATTGTAGTTCATGATGATTCTCCTGAAATTGTCTCTAAGATTCCTAAAACAATTCCTCTCAGAGGTATAATTAAGCTTTTCAAAGCAATCTCCCTTTCGTTTCTTTCGTGTAAGAGAAATACGCCAATATCCCGCAGTAAGATTGAAGTTCTAATCTTTGAACTTCTATAATTCCAGAAGAGAGAAGTCGGCAACGAAAACTCTCTATTGTATCTATGAATAATACTTCTAAGTATCAATCCTCAAAATTTTAGTTCAATCGGATACAATTAGAGGAGAGTCTCAAGCGGTTACAATGACGCCTTTTATGTGAAAAATAAAAAAGCAAGTTTGTAGCATCGAACTCTAAATGAAATGTGAGGCTATTGATAAATATCGAATGGTAGATCCTAAAACTCATGTTTTTCTAGCCAGCTCAACAAATTGTATCCGGCTGTAACAAACGATCTCCTATCCTAATCTATGATCTTACATCGATTTCTTGCAAGAGTGTTAATTTGTTTCAAATCAATTCGATCCGATATTCCTCCATGTATAATAATAATTTTTGATTTTCCCGCATCCAAATATGAATAAATCGGTAGCCAACTGAATAGATCTTTGAATAGATCAAGCATAGGAGATTTACGTGTCTAAATACAATTTCAAATAGATAAATATCAATAACAAACATATGAACTAACTCGATATTTTTGATTAAGTTCATTCTGAAAACCATATCGAACTGTAACCATAATATCTTCGTGATTGCCTATTGATATTTGATTTAAAAAATAACATCAACAACAATCCAAATGTAGAAGTTTACCTCGATTGAGAAACACTGAACTTGGATAGAGAATTAAAGCAACCATAAGTAGAAGAATAACTTCAACTGAATTTCGACCACGATCAACAAAATCTCCATTAAATATATATGGATTATCGTTGGCGGGTAGTCCATTCTATAAACAAGTCACATAGAGAAAGATGAAGATGGAAAAAAACACAACTTGAATCTACCGCATTGAATATATGTAATAGATCAGCTAATTGTCCATGAAGATCACCGATTATGTATATATGATGTATATTTGATAAGTCAATATGATTAAAATTTGGTAAAGTTTTTAGTATAGCACGTGCTTGATGAAGAATCTGACACACATATTTTTCATGTAAGACCTATACATAAATAAATCATCGTCATTGATTGCTCGAAGCAATATTTTATGATTGATTCAAATGACATTTCAGCTTATTATTTAATTCAAAAGTCGCAAAAGAACAATGAAAAAAATAATCATAACTATCGAGGTTCGATTAAATATTTACTCGTCATCAAAACATGATGCTAGTGTATTTTACATTACAATAATAGCAGAAAGTACTTGATTTATAAAAATCAACATATGACATGTTGTATTGCAATTTTTCAAAGTTATATTTTAATGAAAAGTAAATATTTCGTGATTCAAAAACACTCTGATCTATATTGTAAACACATAACGAATCAGTTTTCTTTTGCCTAAGAACAATAATTCAAAAAATGAAATCTATAATAAATATGAACTGTCGAATTTTTTTGTTTATTCGATCAAAGAAAGATGATAAACATAGTGAAATAATTTTCATGTCAACAACGTACGTAGAAATGTTCATGTTTACTTAACGTTTGTTCAATGTAATATTCCAGTATAAAGATTCTGTATATTAGCTGACATGCTTCTATTATATTTTTGTTACTTTAAAATGTTTCGAATTCATCCGTGTGCTTAATAATTGTGTATCAATACAGTATCTTTTTCTTTCTGACTCTCTGTGTATATACAATAAAACAGATATTGCTCGTATTACAAAGCTTGTTATTAATGATGGGAACTGGAAGTGTATACAGCTAACCTTCAGAAATAACAACATACTCCAACATTCATTTCTAGAAAGATTCTCTTAATCAAAAATAATAGACTATTTGATATATTGACCTTGGAAAATACTTTATTGTGCTTCAAATAAAATGATGAATTTAAACTTAAGTCAAAAGAAACTTGTTGTTATTTATGTCATAAAAGTGTGGGTTTTTTTTCTTCTGTTTTACAACGTAGGAAAAGAAATTTTGACTAATCACTTGTTCTTATAACGAAATTTTCAATGACTAATACATTGTATTTGAATTTACGAAGGAAACATATAGATAATATGTCAAGGTCTCATTTTATACTTTAGAAATCTACATGTTCAATACATATTAACGTTTTTGGTTGATATTTAAAATCACAGTCATCATACAAAATAGCTGTTGTACAAAATAAAATATCATAAGACTATTTTCACAACTAGATCAAGTCGAATGAAAATGAATTTTCTATTATGATGCTAAGATGAGATTTATTCAAGATAACTTTCGAACAGCGGCAACACGTGCACATCGTTTTCTCCGACGTTTCCTCACTAAAGCAACGGCAGTATCTCCAGAACTTTTCGAATCTTATATTCTCTCCAAGACAATGCCCATGTACCTAAAAATGCATATTGAAGATGCACATTTCATTCCGGCCCTACCTCGAGGTAGACCAAATAACTATATTCGCAGATGGATTAATCGAGACCGTTCGGAGCAACAGCACAAATGTTATTTAGATCAATTATTCGATTTTCTCTCCACCCTTTCTATTTCGCAAAACTAATACTTCTGATCCTAAACTTTTGCAATCGATTGGAAACAGAGACTTAGGGTCTAGTTTTCTATAATCACTTGCCTATTGTCATATAAATACAGCGTTCATTAAAAAAAAAAAAAAAAGATTTATTCAAGATAGATTATTTTTATTATCATAGACAATATTAATGATAATCGTAGACATATTCCATTATAATCTGTTATTACTTATAGATTATAACCAGATGGCTTCTGAATCAGTACGATAGAAGGTTCTTGTAATTGTTTAGAGATGAATTACTATTTATCAGAAGTATTCTTAAGAAGTGTTAATGTTAATTTTAGACGTGTGATGAATTTATTTTCTCTGATTCTTCAGAAAGTAAACAACTAGATTAATCTATTCATGTGATTTCGTTCTTTTTGAAAAAAAATGAATAAGTATTTAACATCAAAATATTTTACAAGATATACATATATTATTAATTCATTGAATCGGAAATGCTTAATTGAGTTTCATGTGGCTATTCCGATTAGAGTTTAGAAGACTTGAGTGAGACACAGAGAAAAAAATGACATAGTTTCTTATTTTGAAAAATGCTCTACGATTTATCATCATCTTCTCATACATTTCTAATAATGAAAACATCAATAACAACTGTACTGTATGAATTTTATTCTAATTCTCCGATAAATTTTAAGTTCGTAAAACGTACTTGTCCATGTTGAAAAGCTTCAATCAAATCTACAAATGTTTTCCTTGTTATAGGACCATCGATACCTATTCAATAAAGAAATGGCTAAAAATGTGTTATGATCAATGTATTCCATCTGAATGGAACAACTAAATTAGAAACATACGTGGTCCTTGATAACCAGCTTCAACAGGAATACTATCAGGATTTGTTAATCGTAAAAGTTCTTTTTCTTCTACATGATAAAAACACAATTTGTAGATATTGACTTTTAAATATGATTTTTAAAAGTGATACATTACCTACAGGTAATCCAGCGTTTTGAAGTAATTTCGCAACCGATGGTGCAAGTAAATCCGATGATTTGAGTAATTTTTCAAACATATCTCTAAGCTAATATGTTTCAATGGAATTAAAATATCTGTATGACTATAAAAAGAAAACAATAGAAGATTATCCTACTTTAGCTGAAGTTTGTTCACTAGAATATTCAAGTTTTTCATGTATCTGCCATGCTGTTTGTTTTTTTAATTTAAGTCGAGCTTGATGACTACGAAATGCAGCTTGAATCTTTGATGCAGACTTTTCAGCTAGAATAAAATTGTTGTTCGTTTTTTAATTGTAACTATTTTTATCATTCATGCTATGTAATTCTTCTTCTAATACTTACGATCGTAAAGTTTTATCGTCAAGAAAAAGAGAAAAAACCACACTAGTAGAAACAAAATAAGAATTCATACCTGATGTTATTGGTAATTTTGTAACCATTTCTAATTTATCTGATCGATCAGATGCTAATTCTGCTTGTGATACAATCTTAACGAAGAAATAATTACTCTAGATATTTGATTATCATAATAAACAAAACAAAACAAAAACATAAATATCAAATAATTCTTTAAACACGTGGCAATAATCATTCTCTTTAAAGCAATTCATAAGAAGAATTCTGGCGTAAGTATATTAATTTCATAAAAACACAAATTTCTTTCTTGTCATGTCAAATATTCTATTGGAAATAATCAACCATTACTCGATCATTATATATCGATTGACTACATTATAGAGCATTAGAAAAGGATGTATTACAGATATCTAGTGTATTAAATACGATAGCAAATCATTCTCACCTGAGTAAAGTTTCGGTGGTTCATAGTATTCATTTTACATGAATGAAAAAACGATGGAAAGAAGAAAAAAAAAACAATGAAATGTAATTAGAATTTTCTTTTTTTCTTCTCTGTCATATTTATGAGAAGATTAATTCAAGGTGAAGTGCACTCAAAATAAATATGTACTGAACTAACAAAAAGAACACAAGTAAAAACGAATACAGCATAAAATTAAATATAAATAATATACGATTTGTCACTTAGTACGTATAGGTTGCTAACTACGAATTGAGAACAGCAACAAAAAGAAACTTCTCGGCGCTTGTTTTGCGTCTAACTCGTCAAGTGACGTTAACAGAACAGAAAGGAAAATGTGATGTCTGCATTTACCAAACGCATCCAGCCGATTTTTACATAGGCAAATAAATACCAGGGAGAAACGCATAATGTGCTCGAGCGAAAATAATGTCAACCGCAAGAATAAGAAGCTTTTCAACTAGTATAAATTTTGCCAAGCTGACAGACAAATTTTATGTTTCTATGTTCACTTAAAAGTATTTTAATAATGCTTAAATACATACTAATCGATTGATGCATGAAACCTTTAACTTTCGAAATTTATTCAAGTAATACTTCGTGTTTTTTTAAAACTAATCATTCGCCCATCCCTTAGAACTTTGACTTAACCCATCGCCTGTGGTCGTATGATGATTCTCTGTCAATAATTTCTCATATATTTATGTAAATATAAACAAGCTGAATACAATGTGCTCTTCGTTTTGATGTTGTGTTTTTGTTATTCATAACAAAAACTACTATCAAACATTTCATCGACATATAAATGAGAATGAGAAAGAAAAAATTTTTTGACAAGTTGATTCACAATGGAAGAATACAAAAACAATATTAATAACAAAGTAAAGAACATCGCTTAAACTTTTGCTTTCTTTTTTGGTGATTCGTGATCAGTTTCCGATGATGAATCACTACCATCATCATCACTGGAATCACTACTACTACTGCTGCCGCTTGACGACGATTTACTCGACGATGATGATGAAGATGATGAACTGCTTGAACTTGAATCAGATGAATTTCCATCATCATCATCATCAGCAGCAGCAACGGGATTATCATTGTTGTTTTTCTTCTTATCGAATCTAACTGTTTCTAATTGATTCATAATTTGTCTGAATAAAAAAAGAAAACAAATAAGAAAAACAAAATAATTGCATCATTACTTTTTTTCAGCTTCTTTCGCATTATGTTCTTCATCGTCTTTACTTTTTTTCAATTGTTTGATACGTTTCTCGAGAAGTTGAGTGCGTGATGGCCGTTCAACATATTTTCTCTTGCGTGTACATTGATATGTCCAATGACCTTTTTCTAAACATTTTTGACACCGAATATTGACAACGTCCTTTTCAAGTCTAGAATGAAAATCCAATAAATTTAATTTTGTTGAAAAACTCTGATGAAATCAATAGACTAGAGAAAATAAACAATTCTATTGTCGATCATTTCTACCCTTCTGACATACTTCAATTTTTCAGTACCGAATAAAATTTGACGAAATAGTTCATATAGACATAAATCAAATCTTACCGTTCCTGCATAAGTGCACGAGGCTTTCGAGGTGGTATTGAGTACATACTTGAATTGATATCTTAATCTAGAAAATAGAATTTCTTTTTTTTTTCTGATATGAATGACATTGATATTCATTTAATTGATTGGTTTCTGTTAAAGAAATAAGTTAGTTATTTCATGCTAATGAAACTACTGAAGGAGACAAAATTAAGTTCTACTGCTAGATAATCCTATGACGTTTTTCTATTCTTTGTATTTTTCCACATGTCATCAATAGACATGCAGTGCCACTAATACGCACGATCTTCAACATGCAATTTCAGATGAGACTTCAAACTATTAAACTTCAACTTATAGAATTTTCAGTTTGACAGATTCACTTACATGCATCTGACAAAAAAAAAATTCCGATTAAAATCGAGTGTGTAGATATATTAACATCACATAAATGGTTCTCTCGAGGAAACTCAAATCTAAAATGTAGATCTATCTATTGCCATCGATTGCTGAGATATTGCTGAATCAATTCGAACAGAAAAATCTACTGTATTAAAACTAATGGACGTTAACGTCATCGAAAAATAATTCAGAATAGAAACAATCGATAGATACATAGCATTTAAAATTTTTTATTTACACCAGTTGAATTAGATGATTTACTTTAAATACGTTCAAATATAGATAAACAAGAAAAACATTCAGATTCAATAAATATATATATATATATTGATTATTTTTTTACATCTTTATAAGCAACAACAAACATTTGTGGTACATCGAACTCAGGTGAATAACCACTATTATATGATGAATCTTCAAATATAATACTGTAACAATCTTTACCAACACGTGGTATACTTTCAACAACACCTTTGTAGAAACATGATGTTTGAGGATAGAGAGCGAGTACTATAGTGCGTGGTGAAAATAATGCTTGTGGACATGTTAACGGGCAAGCACGCCATTGCGGTAATGGTATAATATGTCGTTTACTTATATTGTAGTAATGTCCTTTGTCGGGTTCAGCATCAATATCAACAATATCATATTTTGTTTTATTCGGATGTACGTTTGCTACTTCAGCTAATATCCAATTTTCATCACCATCGTCACTTTCAACAAAACCTGCTATACGATCACCAACATGACAGACATGATTCGATGCAGCAGGTATGGCACCACAAAGCGGTGGTGGTGAAACATCAACCTAAACGAAAATTATATTTACAATTACATATTGAAAGTGACAAGAGATACACTTATAGTCAATGAAAAGATCATGGATATTTTGTCAAAGACTACAACGTATGTAAAACTTTTATCAATGTGTTATGTAAATGAAAATAGTCTGTTCAATTATTTGAGACAAAATTATAGTGGAACGTTGATAGTGTTTTTACTGCGTAGAGGTGAGGTGGCTGTACTCTAAAACAAAAATTTTTTTTTTTAAAGTTCTCAAGGAACTTTAAGTTGGTTCTTGAAACTTGTGATACGAAACCTTTCTAGAATGTGATCGCTTAAACCTTGGATAAAGATAAATGAGTAGACATAACTATCGTTCGAGATAAGGTATCTGAACAAGGATAAATTTTCTTTCTATACATAGTAGAATTCAATTTATATCCTCCTGTCATAAGATGCCTTTCATATATAAATAGAGTACTGAAAGAAGAGCGATTGACATTCACAAGCATGTTTCTAACGTACTACGTTTTATTTTTCTATTTCATTATTTTCAATGATGAATTTCGAATTCGAACAGTTAAACAACAATTTTCAAATAGATAAGATAATGTTCACCCTAACAATTCTTCAAAACGAATGTTTCCTCTGTATGAAAAAATCTAATCGAGATACCAACAACCTAAGACACTCGACCATGCTTTTTTTAAATCACACATAACTATATTAGCCAATAGAACATGTTAGAAATCTTGACATGCACGTCCTAAAATTGTAGTTCGTTTGTCTTGTCTATGGGAACAATCTTAGATGATATAAGTCAAGACTCACTTTATCCTGTTCATTTCCATACCAGATCTTTAATGCATAAGCCATATGTGAAAGAAGATCAGCTAAACCACGTCGTGTTGTATGACTACGACAAGCATCATTGTGATGTTTTGATGCATTCGCAATTTCGATTTGTAATTGACGAACTTGTGCAATTTTATCTAATGCTATTCGATACATATCTATTTCATTTTGAACATTACTAAGTGCATCGGTTAGATTAGGTTTTGAAGATTGAGAATTCGTATTTTCGTTTGGCGACGTTGGTGATTTTTGTTGTTGAATAGACAGCCATGCATCACGACTAGTACCATAGCATTCTTTTGTTTTTTTCAGATCATCTTGTAATTCAAGTAAGAGTCGTTGAATTTTTAGTTCATTTTGACTAATTACATCTTTAGCTTCGATTGAAGATGATTGCGCTATGCTCGACGATGATGACGAAGATCGACGAGATGATGAATATTCAGAATTATTATTGGTACGCGTCATTAATTGCGCAAGATTCTCATTTGACTTGATTTAAAAGTTAGATTAGACACATGCAACCAGTGTTTCCAATGGAAATCTAGAACAAAATGTACGTGTACATTTTACTTGTGTGAGCAAAGTGTACGTTTACACTTTGTTTTTGGCACCAAAGTGTACAAAGCGTACAGAAACCAATTTTTTCAATCTAAAACACAAAAAGTATTGCTCGTTTTGCAGTGATGAATACAAACTAAGATTTAGAAAGAAATTAGAAGGGATAGCAGGACTGTGAAAGAGATATAAGGATCACCTGCCTGAAAAAAATTGGCTAAGGCTTTCTCGGAGTTTTCGACCAACTGTATTTCTTCATTTCAGTCACGGCACCGTCATCATCACACTATGTTGTCTATGCGAATCACATCAATCAGTGTGAAAATGTGATTGAGATTAAGAACAATGTAACTAAGCCTCTCATTCGGACCCCCTTGCGTCCACCTGAAAATGAATGATGAATAGACATACTGTTTCATAATCCCACACAATATTTTTTTAAATATGAGAAGAAAATGAGTTTGAACAAAAAAAATAATTCAAAGGTCACAGTCTAATATCTAATACAGTAGGCAAAGCTCTAGAATCAAAATGTAAATAGTTTTTGCAAAATGTACTGTGTACACTTTGGTTTTTAGAGCAAAGTGTAAATCAGAGTGTAAATCAGAATCAGCAGATGTTCTGTACATTTTACTTCTGCTTGGTACACCTGCTATTGGAAACACTGCATGCAACAACATGAACAACAAAAGATGAAAATAGACACAAACATGATTGGTAGAATGTATGTACAACCAAAAGAAAATGATCACATGATAGATGTCGCACAACATCGATTGTTAATATATGACATGACACACATTCAGACTGAAAATTTGAACACTAAACATATGATTCAAGAAAAAGATAAAGTATGTATTGTACGTGACTATACATCATGTATAATTCTAATACACTACGTAGCATAGTCATGCTCTATGTTTTCAATATTTGATGTTCATTCTACAGTTATCATTTGACGTTAAAGATAAAGAACACAATGCATGCACAGCGCATTGATGAATAATATGTGTCAAACACTATAGCAATCACCAGTCATGAAATTAGTTACTTATGTTTATTATACTTTTTCATAAAGAATTTTTTATTGTCTATGTTCCATATTTTTGTGCTTCCCTTATTATCGAGATATTTAAAACGCACATACTTCATGATGCCAATTTTTTAAAAATTTCTAATAATAAAATCTACGCAACACTATTCTTGAGATTCTAGAAACATGACACGATAGTATTTGACAGGTAGATTAATCATACCAATATCATTGTAGCTATCGTTTGTATTGTATTTCAAATGAACAAAAATATGTCGTCAAAGTTCTATCGCAATATTTTAGTCTTAAACTAGAAAGATTCATATCCATAACGATTCCCATTGAAAAAGAAACTTGGAAATCAAGAAATTTCAATCACAAATTTCATCGTCGTATATTGAACGGATGATATATATTTTTTAAGTAAGATTTCATAGCTTTTACATGACATCTACATTTCAACATATTCAAATGGAATAGAATATAACATAACTCAGTAATATTTGTTGATAGGTTTGTTTCCCTCCTTATCCATCCCTATCAACCTAACACAATAAAATATGAATCCTAACAAATCCCAACCGGTCTTCTTAATGATATTCGTCACAAAAATTTCACAATTCTTTAACTAAAGGAATATTTAAATTTATAAAAAAAACCCATTCATATCAACTTGTTATTGTTTGTTAACGTTAATTTTCCTATTTGACACGACAATTGTATTCAATAGCCAATCGAATTCCATAAAATACACAAGATGATTAATCGGAAGAAAAACTAAGGCATGATTGAAATCTTTCTAGCAGTCGATTGCTTCATAACATTGACTGACGAAGAACTGAAATCGGGTAACATTAGAAAAAAAAACAAATAAAGTAAAATCATGCAACCAAATAATAATCGACCGGTGTATATTGTTCAATCCACGAATATAACTCATTTAAATGTGCGACCAACAGTTATTACAACTGGTGGTCAACAAGTACAAGTACAAGCACAACAACAAGCAATATCCCAAATATCGAACATTCGACAACAAGCAATGCATCAACAACAAACTCCACTCTATCAAATCCCATTATCACAACCGCGTATGGTTAGTTCACCAGCAATCGGTGCAAGTTTACAACCGCAAAGATTTACTACTTCGCCAAGACAAATTCTTACAGCAAATACGAACATATCACCACGTCTTCTTACATCTCAACCAGCAGCACGTATGTCACTGGTTGCATCACAACCAACGACAACAATATTACGACCAACTTTAACAAAAGTATCAACATCCCCAACAGTAACAACGACTCCAGCATCAATAATACCACCAACTACAGCAGCTGCAGCAGCAGCAGCATCTACTTCAGCATTAATAGCATCACAAAATGCTGCTTCAACTTCGAAAGATTTTTCTGTCAAAGTTCCCAAGTTAGTCATGTTATGATCATTTTACTAGAAATTCGAATAAGATTGAATGAATCCATAGGATAACTTATAGATAGATAAAAAATGTATGTTTTCCTTCTTGTAGAACCCGAGCACAATATGGAATTATGGAGTTTGCAAATGGTATATCGATTGATGTTAAAGATTGGAAATCTGTTGAAATGCGACGTGAAATAAATCCATATACATATCGTCCAGCGACAAATATCGATACGAATGCTTCATCGAATTCGTCGACAATTACTACATCACTGGGTGCTGTTATACCTAAAACAGGCTTAGGAAGTGAATATGGTCGAGAGGAAAAAGAAGCACAAAAACGAAAACGTTTTGCAAGTAAAGGAACAAATATCGAAGATCTACCTTGGTTATTAACTGATCGTTCATCGGCAGAAAAAAAACCGAGACATTATCGAGGCTTGAAAAAAGGAGGTGTCACAACGAATTCATCCTACTATGTATTTATACAGGGTAAAGATGGTTTCGAAGCATACCCCGTTGAAGATTGGTATGGCTTTACGCCAACGAATGTATATAAAACACTTGATTTTGATGAAGCTGAAAAACAGTATCAAGAACGACATAAACATTTGAGTAAATGGTATTCAAGTCATTCGATTGCTAAAGAAAAAGATTCTGACGATATAGTTAATAATGATGATGAAAAAGATAAGAAATCAACGGCTAAAAATAAACGTTCGTTTAAATTACTTGATACAGATGATTGGGGCAATGAAAATGAAGATGGTAAGTGATGTTGACATAACATGTGAGTTCGACTATTGTTCTTTTGAATTTTGATCTTAGATGATGGTGAACGAGACGATGATGATGATGACAAGCCAAATAAGAAATCTAAGGCAGATAAAAAAAATAGCAAAGAAACAAAAGGTGCATGGACATTAAGTGACGATGATGAAGATGAAGCTGCTCAAAAAAAACCTAAAGCAACAAAAAAAACTGTTAAAAGTCAAACAAGTGAAGATCATGAAGATTCCGATGATGGAGATCATGAATGTAAGAATTTGTCTTTTCACGACATACAAAATGAATATAGTAGATCTCATAATGCTACTATCTTGTCTCTCTAGGACTATGCCAAAGTCATTATGACATGTTTTTGTTGACGATTAGTAGAATATATTTTACTTAAATAGAAAGATCGTGTTTTCTTCTTGTAACAAATTTAAATTTCCGCTATTCTACAGTACTTTGATAATTCTAAAATAGTCAGTTTTATCAATCACGATTGTCCCATATACGCGCTAGTGATTTTCATTTTATATGATTTCGAATCGTCCATGACAATTCTAGCAATTTACTTCATCATTTCTGAATATCCATTCGTGAACAAGTATTTTTTATTCTTTTTGTAAAGATTTTGTTAAGGATATTCATTGATTGCCATCGTGATCAATTACTATTTCTGAATAGTCATTGATAAACTATGTTCAGATACATAGTATTGGCCCTATCATAAATACAGAGACTTACATAGTTAAGAATGAATTTTGACAATCAAATCCTAATATTTCATACAAATGCAGCTTAATTACTGATGGATATCACCTGATTTTGATATATTTGTTTGAAATCCATTGTTGTTAATACTAGAATATTGATTTTTTCAGAGATTTATTAGTTTATATAAGATTTTTCTTAGAAAATTGAAGTTGCAAATAATGCGAAATTTTGTGGTGACAGAGTTAAATATTTTTTATTCAACGGTTTCGATTAGAGAGTTGCGGGTTCAGGATTTTATGGAGACCTGATTCAGGCCCGTAATGTTTTTTGCTAATGTCTGGTCCCTCTGTTTATATGGACAAACGGAGGGACAAGGTTATACCGATATTTGACTACTCTTCATAGTAAAAGTTGATGCACTGTTACTTCTTTCCGTTCAATTTTTTTTCTTGCCATAGCTTATAAAACAACGTTTTTAGCTTAATTGTGAAGAATATTAAGTTAACCGAAAAGGAAGTTGAACAGTTCATTGATAAACAAAATTCATCATTGAAATTGAATGCAAACCGAGTTTGAAGATTAATGTACGATAGGCCTGGACCTGAACAGGTCTGGAAGGATCCACAGCTCTCTAGTTTCGATACCCTTTATTAATTCATTCTTTCTAAACAAATGCTAGAACTTTTACGTTGCGCAATTTTTATAAAAGTAAAACATTCTAGTTAACGATGAACAACTGTACCGATTACATCTTTGTTTTTTCTTATCTTCCATAGCAAGAATATGTTTTATGTTCATGTGTTGAGTTCCAAAGTGAGAAGAAAAAAACATGAAAATCGATGTGTCATGGTTTGTTTCGTAACTCTATGTAGCTTTTGCTGTGTTATAATGTATTTAGATTTTCTATGCCATTGGTATTATTTTGATTTCTGTGAATACACCCCAGTTTTCTTCTTCAAAAGAAATGGCAGATGTGAAATCACCATAAAAAAAATCACGATGATTGAAACGTTCACCCGACCGAAAAAAAAGGTCTCGATTTTTATGAGAAAATTAGTACAAAGCAAATTGTAAGCTGCTTATCGAGCCCTAAGACTTCAGTCAATAGAAAATATTGACTTGAAATTATCATCTTTGTAATGCATAATATGTAAGAAAATATGAAGTTGGCAGTCAGGCTGTATTAATTAAAAACGATAAGTGGTTCGTTTGAATATGTGTTTAAATTAGATAATACGTAAGAAACTATTTCGATTCTTTGAATTTTAGGTGATGAAATCGATTATACCAGTGATGAAACATCGGAGGATGAAGAAGATGTTAAAGGTAAATACATTTGATTTAATGAAATTCAATCGAATTTTTCTATTTTTAGGTGGTCATACAGATGAATCATCAAAGAAATATGAAATCAAAGGTTAACTATGATCATATTTTGAATTTCAATTATGAACGTGTAGTTTATTTACAGGCGTCGACGAAGACATGAAAGTAATGCCAGATATAGAAAAGAAACTCGAAGAAATGGATGAAAATGCCGATGAAATTGATTTCGATGATAATAGTGATGAAGACATTCCTGAAATAGGTATTGATTCTTAGTTAAAATTATGATTCATGGTCATAGATTAAAATTTATCTTTTTTTTTTCTTCTAGAAGAAAACGAAGACGACAACGCTAATATAGCGGCTGATGAATTATCTGATATTGGTAAATCACTTAAAAACGATGCCGTTACTAAAGGTATGTGAAATATTGAAGTGCGAAGACAAAGAAGGGAAACGAAATTCAAATCATTTCATATAAATTTATAAAACTTGAGATTCTTTTCATACTTTATCGTAAGAAGCCTCATCATATTTGGATAATTAAAGACCAAAACCCAGATATTTTTGTACCTAACGTCAAGTCGTTGGAATTTTTACAATTCTCAATCAAATATTGGATTGAGAAATTAGCGGACATTTTAATGAAAACTGCTTGCTCAATACTGCATTGAATTAAAACAGTTTGAAATGAAAATATAGAGTTGGATTCCATCCTTCATCAGATACTAGCAGATATATACAGTGTGTAAAATAATTATTCGGACACGTTTATTTTCATTCTTTTTTTCTGCTTCCGTAAAAGCTATAACGAATCTAAAAAGTGATTCTAGTAGAGAAAATCGTTTCCGACAAGAATATAAAGGAATAAAAATTATACTC
>OENT01000194.1:87827-165760 GCA_900239685.1 Rotaria macrura
GAGTATAATTTTTATTCCTTTATATTCTTGTCGGAAACGATTTTCTCTACTAGAATCACTTTTTAGATTCGTTATAGCTTTTACGGAAGCAGAAAAAAAGAATGAAAATAAACGTGTCCGAATAATTATTTTACCCACGGTATATATTCCTGATTTCTACACTATCCCTCAGCATCGTTTAAATTTTACTATTGAATTTCGTATTAAACAGTGTTTTAGATATTTGATTATTTACTCGAATTTATTTTTCAATGAATAAAATTGATGAATTTGTTAGTGAAATTTAAAATACTGCAATCGAATCATTTTAGAGATGGAATTAAGTTCGGACGATGACGAGTCCGACGATTCCGATAAAGAACCTATGGAAGCAATTGCCGTAAGCAATACAACTCTTCGTTCTCAATATTAAATATCATACATTTTTCTTTTCTATTGATCTAGGGTTCTGTCGGTGCTCAACCGGTTCCATCAGAGCAAATTAAAACTGGTAAATTAATGTTTTTTTTTCTAATTGTAAACACTTGTATAATTGGGTTTCGATTCGTCTTTGATCTATCGTTAAGAATTGAAATTCGATTTAGATTGTTTGATCAACACTGAGATTTCTTTGACATTCTTCCCACTGTATCGTATTCGATTATTAAGCAAAACGTAGAAGTCTTCAAAGATTGTTATGTAAATAACGTTAGGTATCGAGATTTGATGATCATAGAAAAACAAAAAGTTAATACGTAGCATATGTATCAACATGCGTGTCTTGTACGAAAATCTCACGATGATGCGTATAGAGATTGATAGATATGATTGCAAGATTTTGATATATGTCAATTAATTTATGTGAAGAATTCCAAGGCGATTATAAGTTACATGTCAGTCTTTCACCAAAAAGTGTGATGTGTTCATTAAGAAATGGAGACTTCCTCCATACATCTATGTATGTCCCGTCTTTCGGTCAAAACTTGATAATCGCCATTGCATTTTTCCTTCTAATGAGAAAAATATCTATATCACCATACAGTAAAATTTAGTCGAAGCAAAATTGAAAAGATTGCTTGGCTTTTTAAAATACAATTCTCTTGATATCAGTTGAAAAGATAAAATTGGTAGTTGCAACTGTTCAGTCGTTATCGATTTCGAGTGCTGTTCGATTTTCTAATATGTTGAATACGAAACAGAATTGATGAGCAAGTTTATGGTGAAAATAAATCTAAAATAGCACTGCTTAGATAACTTTGCGTCCACCTTCGGATGAATTGTTTCGTTCGAGATAGTTGTTGTTTCAGTCGCGAGAAAAATCTTCGTTTAGAAATGAATGTCGTCCGACAAAACTATTCTCCAAATAGTAAATAAAATCTAATTTAGTCATCTGAGTTGATATTTTCTTATACTTGTACAATTCTCTAGATGTAACAGTAACACATTGAAATAAGCGCATCTTTTAAAGTTCATCAAAGGGGATTGATATTTACTATTTGTCTCAAGTCCTTGAAGTGCCTAAAATTAATCAATCAGAAATGTTTAGAAACTAAAGACGAACATCAGATAAAGATTTGTCAAGAAAATCGTTACACTTTTTTCTTTATCTAATCGATTGCATGACCGTTACAGATGCTTAGTTTTTAAATATTAAACGTAGATGATACTTAATACTCACGAGGGCAACTATCATGATTAGATATTCAGAGTTGATACGAATATCAATCATCGAGAGTCAATGACAACCTTCTAGATGAGATTTTTATACATCAATAGTCACATTCATAATTGTTCGTTTACATGAAACTCATGGAATCATTGCAAATACCGTTATATCAATTCTATGCATCAGAAGACTTAAAATATGAAATGAACTGATCCTGGAAGTATTTTCTTCAGCATTAAGAATGTATTCATATTAAATATTTGAAAAAATTCAAACGATCATGTCTCATGTTTTTTTCTTCTCTTACTGCTCGATCTTCATTAAATAAGAAAATGATAACGTCAAATTCTAGAATCATGTTTTTCTTTTGTTTTCATAGAAAAAGGTCACAAAAAAGCACGCGAAGAAGAAATGCGAGCAATCAAATCAAAAGTTATCTCAATATCAAGTGTACCATCAAATCCTAGGTTCATACGTATATTCGATCTTCTTAGTTTAAACATATATCTTCATATAATTCTAGTGAAACAATTACTGAAGATAGAGTTCGCAGTTTACTTTTACGTAAAAACAAATTTGTGAATGTTTCAGAAATAATTCAACACTTCTTACCTAAACCCGTACCTTTACGCACGGCAGAAGTAAAAGATGCTATAGTCAATAAATTAGCAGCCATTATTAAACGTTTAAATACCGAAGAAACAATAATCGATGGTAAAAAACATATCAAACTTAGAAGTTGACATTCATTCATTGATACACATCTTCAGTGTTTATGTAAAACGTCGATGATATTTTTTTTTTCTTTGTTTGTATGAATAAATCCAAAGTTAGAAACGCGCATACAATTAACCAGATGAAAAATAGTTGTACAAAAAAAAGAAAGAAAAGAAAAACGGTTTTTTTTTAATTTTAATATGTACTAATTTCATGATGAAGAAAAATTGATCGATTGATTTTTATCGAAATCGATTAAAGACAGTGTATTTGTAACACATTAAGATTTAGTTTTCACAATAATGAACAAGCACCTTTTCGTTTTCGTTTACGCATCAATGCTGAACGTGCGGCAAACTCAAATACTTCACGAACGCCTACGACGACAAAAGAAATCATTGAATTGAAGTTAGTTTAGTCTTAAAATTGATCATAGTTACCTTCTTTAGTTTTCGCTGAACATTCAAGATAACCAACAGCGCCAATTCTTTCTGCCATAGCTCGACCTTCTTCAGATCGAACTGGTGCTTGTTTCATTTTCATTAGTTCTCTTTTAGTTGTTTCATCATTACGTAAATCTTTTTTGTTACCTAAAAATAAAACATGACTCTAATTTCCAGACATAAATCATTGAGTTCGACTAGATGAAATGATCTAGTGAATGGAAATAAGTGCTCATAGTCAAACAAAACTACATTACAGAACAATGAAGAACATACACTACTGCTTCTGATCTGAATAAAACTTTCAAGATAAGTATCATTCAGATTGGAGTAGGAAAACTTTAATTTTAGCCGGGTTTAGTTTAAAAAGGTTTTGTATCTAACCCTCCGAGTCGATCGATTTGGGCGCTGTATAATATAAGAGAACATATTCCAGCTAGAAATGTTTTGATTTTTTTTCGATTAAATTAATGCTTCTATTTCGCCGATTTGCGATTCCATTCGAGAGGGACTGATCGGTAACTTCTTAACTTGTCATCAGCTTTATTCTGATGACTGATTTAGAAGAGTGTTTTCGAAAATTTAACTCTGTATACTCAAGTTTAACGCCACTAGATCGAATAAGAAAACTTTATTTCGACCGGATCTTAGTTCAAAAGCAATGGGGCTTATGAACTCTATTGAATGGCCTGATCGGATGATTCCAGAAACGTATTTATCAGTCACGCGATTCAAGACATCTTGTTCTTAGTAGTACGAGGAATTTTTATTTAGTACTACTGTAGTTCTATGTATATATAACGAGCAACGTAGTTATCGAACTATAATACAGAACTACATACTCTAGAAGTAGAACCATTCTATGGTATGCATCTGTTGAAGTAGACTTTGAAAATAATAAAAATGTTTTCATAGGAAATAGAACATTTTTTTCATGCAAAGACGATCAAACAGTAAACAATACTGATTGCTATCCGATTGTTTTATTTTTCAAATAGAATTTTCAGTTAACTAATATAAGACTTGAATGAAACTCATCCTGAATATAATAGTAGGAGAATGTTTTATTTTCTTTTGGAACATCATTTTTATGCAATTTCATTCTGCTCAATTTATCTTAGTTGTTGTTTTTTGTACTTCTCTATTTTTCTTCATTAGTATCTTGTAAACACAACCATGTTCCTCTAGGTCGTGCCATGACTGAAGGGTTATATAAACTAAAAATATAATAGTAGCCATGCTGAATAAATAAATATCGTTTAACTTTGTATATCTTTCGTTGATGAAACGTTTTTTCTCACAAGATTTTCTTCGAGAAGAAAACAAGTTTGTCTGTTCTGTAATGTTTCTACTTTGAAATACATACAAAATGTGACATGAATGAATCATGTGATAATTCAATATGTGTCGTAAAAAAATGATTTCTATATGGATGATTCATCAAGTAACATGACAGCCATACCTATCAGAACCATTGGAACATTAGGACAAAAATGTTTACATTCAGGTGTCCATTTCTATTGAAATGAAAACAAACATAAACACATTAGTTACGACAAAGTACAAATGTCTAATAAAACATACTTCCGGAATATTTTCAAGACTATCTGGACTATCGATAGCAAAACACATAAGGATAACATCAGTATCTGGATAAGATAATGGTCGTAATCTATCGTAATCTTCTTGTCCAGCTGTATCCCATAGAGCTAATTCAACCTAATTTGTTTGTTTTTGTTTTAAAATAAAATAAAATGAATTAAAACTTAACGTATAATGAAACTAGAAGAAAACTTACTTGTTTTCCATCGATTTCAATATCCGATACATAATTTTCAAATACAGTTGGAACATAAACTTCTGGAAATTGATCTTTACTGAATACAATTAATAAACATGTTTTACCTGTAAAAAAAATTTGTATCGGTGTTATTTTTTCTCCTATTGTATTCAAAACTTCTTACCACAAGCACCATCACCGACAATAACAAGTTTTTTGCGTATTGCAGCCATATTGTTATTGAATATAAA
The DNA here is from genome assembly GCA_900239685.1 of Rotaria macrura. Lineage (NCBI taxonomy): Eukaryota > Metazoa > Rotifera > Eurotatoria > Philodinida > Philodinidae > Rotaria > Rotaria macrura. The sequence continues at coordinate 92,664 of OENT01000194.1, forward strand.
AACAGATACTAGTTCGTTTCAATACCAAAATAGATCGTATTTCAACTTTCTAGAAGGAAACTGAATGACAATCATAATGACGATCATGATATTTATTCACCGATCAAACAAATAAGAAAGAAAGAGACAACTGTTTCTAGAAAGAAAAACAATCAATATCAATCGATGGTGACTATACTTTAAGATAAATGAATGAATGAATGAATGAATAATCGGTCAATATACAGTCATCAACTAGTTATCGATTTGACCAATCATAGTCTGAAAATTATATTTTGTTTGAAATTAAATTTTTATTTCATCTATACTAGATGAATGCAGAGCATAGAAAAAGTTCTGTATCTTATTTGATGTCGCTAGTCTATGAACATAATTGATGTATGATATAATGCTGCAGTAACAGCTGGTACTCGTCTTATGATGTACCGAAGTAAAATCGATATATTGAATGCTCGATAAGAAATACAGTCGTACAACAAATAGATAAGCGAGATTGCAAAAAATTGTGTGTCTGAATCACACGTATTCTATCATGGAAACTGCGATTGTCTATTGTATACGTCGTGGGAGTCACATGGACAAGGTGCTGTGCGTAGAAGTTGGTATTCTCCATGATGCAATAACTTTGCACTACTCACTGCCGATTATTTAACTCGAATCATTTGTTATAATATAAGTATATGGAGAAGGTGAGTATAGTCTTCCTTGTTTCAAAAGTCATATCACTTTTACCGATAAAATTGCGGCACATTACGACGGATGGGCATAGTTGATCAGTAAAACTTCACCGAAAAAACAATTCGAAAAGAACATTCGTGGGTACAGGTGGTTTTATTTTAATTTTCTCTAAAATTTCCTTTTTTTCCTAGACGACCTATATATATATAGTTTCACTTTGCTCGATAGTGTTTGTTCGATTATAATTACTTTCTTAATATTATTGAGACAGGGTACAAGTATGAAGGTTATGCGAACGTAAATATTAAACACTGAACCAAATCAACGACACAATAGAATTGTATCAAATTTTAAACATATAATCATACAACTAAATATTATCTGTAATTCAAAAGAATGAAGTCAGGCATAGGAATTACAATCAAAATGCATTTCATGTAGTAGTTTAGACTAAAAAGTTATCGTACGAGAAATTTTAAATTGTAGTCTTTTCGAAATTGATAATTGTCAAAAAACCAATAGTCCCTTTGATTCAATAGTAGTTCACTTTTAGGTGAATGAATTCATTCGATAACTTTTTCTTGATGAAGAGTTTTAACGCCTTCTCCTATAATAATGAGAATATGGGAAACTGTGGTTAGACTAATGTCGAAATGCATTTCTTGCAAAATTTAGCATCGAACAGCTTTCAGCATACTCGTTTTGGCATGAGTAGTTCCCTAGACTGAAAGGATAGGGTCTGGAAACGGGAATTCACCTGTGTCTGTCTGTCCGTCTGTATGTCCGTCTGTATGTCCGTCTGTCTGTCCGTCTGTCTGTCTGTCTGTAACAAGCACAAATCACATGGCACAAATGACCATTTTTATGGCCCAAATGACCATTCCTGTGGCACAAATGACCATTCCTGTGGCACAAATGACTATTCCTGTGGCACAAATGACCATTTCTGTGGCGCAAATGGCCATTCCTGTGGCACAAATGACCATTTCTGTGGCACAAATGACCATTCCTGTGGCCCAAATGACCATTTCTGTGGCGCAAATGGCCATTCCTGTGGCACAAATGACCATTTCTGTGGCACAAACGACGATTTTTATGGCACAAACGATCACGTTAATAGCACAAATGGCCATTTTTCCGGTGCTTTCGATGTTTGAATTCATGGAAGGGAAACGCCAAATAATTCCTTCCCAGTGATGGAACCAAGCAGGATGTGTCTCATATGGAATTTTGAGGCTACCATCGTTACGTTTCTGGTTCTAACGAGTTGGTAGTTAGGTGAGACCTAACCAGCCTCTTCCCCACTAGGGATGCAACGAGTCTGAACTTTTCTGTAGGGTTCGGAGACCGAACCCTATACAAAAGTTCGGGGTTGTTGCCCTCTTGCTTCCGACTTAAGAAAGCCTTCGAGCCCCCTGACATGATTTTTCAAACATGGTTCTGATCTACCCGAGAACTTGAGGTCCCTGCCCCCATTCCAATCCCCAAATTTGGCTGTTGCCACTCTTCGTGCTTCGCTTTGTGTTTGCGTTATTTCTGATTCATTTTCGTAGGAAAATGTTCATTGTTCACTTGTTCCTTGCCTCGTTTCTGCTTATTTGGCTCCCCCCGTGTCTCCTATGAACTAATGCTCTTGTTTCTTTGAAACATCACGATCAGATTCTGAGACAAACAACTAATTTTCTCTCCAGTTGAGGTAGTTCAAGTCGTAACACCTATCAGTCTAGGGCCCAGTGAATCGACTTTAGACGTCGATGAACGTTACTTGTACTACCCAGATGATTGAATATCATACTAAATCCTATCGAATATCACGGGATCCTACCATTCAATACAAATTCAATGGGATTCCGGGCTAAGGAATCCACATCGAATCCGACTAGTATCTTTAGATGTGCCATTCAAAATCTATACTCTTCTATTGCATATTATTCAAGTTACATTAGCACTAAACTCAAAAGTTGCTTTTTTTTTGGAAATCTATCGTTGAAAGCATCCACGTTCATCAAAGAGTTTCGAATAAACTGTAAACTTTGACTATGTAGGTTACTCACGCTTGCCAACATTTTATCGTATTCTTGCTAGAACTGTTGATCTTGAAAATCGCCGGATTCTGATACCCGGAATCCAACTGTAGATCTTCAGCCCAGAATGCGATAATTTTCTTATGGGATCTTGATGAAACCCGATAGGATATGGTTGGAATGAATCTTCGAGGTTCAGAATGTCAACACAACTAGAAAAGCGACTACTGGATCGACTCGTTTTTAGTATTTGAAAGGAGTATTGTAGCGAACAGAAAAAGAAAAAATTATGAAAGCAACCGATCTTCGAACACAACTAATGTCTTAAGGTTTTATTAACTGAGTCCTTCTTTTGCTTGTTTTAGTCGAGCATACGTCATTTTCTTTATCGTGAACAATTTTAGATTTGAGTTAAACAGCAGCTGAATCATATTCATGTTAGAGTAGACGAAAGTTATTAATCTCTTATTTTATTTATTAATTAATCATTTTGTTTTTTGGAATATCATAGAGCAAAAATACGGTCAACCTAATATCAAATAGTAATTATAATAAATAAATAAAATATTCTGACTGTACAAAGAAAACAAAAACAAAAATATGTATGCTTAAGAACTGCTACCAACGCCTCTTTTTCTTTTCGTGATTGTCGTAGTAATAACAGATGCTGTTGGTCGCTTTCTGTCATATGTTGATCGATCAGTAAAATCTAACGAAACATCTATTTCATTGTCACTATCCGATGAATTTTGTACTGTATCTTTTCGTTTAATTTCATCACGTTGACTTCCAAAACGTTGTAAAATACGTAAAATACGATTAAAATCATGGTGTTTATACACGTCTTCTGTTATTTCATGAAAACTTTTAATCATTTTCTCTTTTGATCGACTAAAAATTACAGAAACTGAAATTGTTTTCATTGCTGATATTTTCAAGAATATTTACGGCATTAATTTAACTAATTGCTTGATTGTTTCTTCTGAAATGACATTGGAATAAGAAGAAGAAGTATCAAATATATTTTTCAATTCCAAAAGACACTGTTGATTAATATGTTCAATAGATTTTTGTATCGAATCCGATCTGTCTTCATCTGTATGATTACCATTCTTGTTCATTTGTTCGATTCGTATGATTAATTCAATGTGAATTTTTGTTGTATGTCCTGATCGTTGGGAATTCGGCAAATTTAATTGAACAGCATTTGAACCCGGCCGTAGATATGCAACGAAAGCCGATGATGGTTGATCAAGAAAGTCTTGTTTGAGATAACCATCGATTATAAGACGAGAAATCAGTCGCTCAAGATCTATGACAGAAGATATTAACAAAATATGTCTTTCGAACGATCAATTGACGAAAAAATAAAAGTAAACAGATACGGAGTGTTATATCAAGACAATTATGAGTATAATTAGTATGATGTCTTCTACCTATTGTCAATGATTATGAAATCGAAAATTCTTCGATAGTTAATATACAGGTAGTTTTAATCGATCAACTACCGAATAATGAGATACGTTCATGATTGAGAGTTGTGAAAGTAATAATTATGAAGATCATATTTTTTTCTTCTTTTCTGAATGTACCGATAGACTAAGAATTACAAGAAAAAGCTAATTCATAGAGACTATGGCGAGGTTATGTTTACTTGTGTTTGAATAGATCTTTTTATCGATTGAGAAATATGAACCTCGAAGGTATGAGTTGCTGATTAAATGACTTTTAAGATAACCATTCATCTAAATGACCAGGGCAGATCCGTTAGTCACAGTTACTAAATTAGTCATATATCATATACATATGTAAAACATAAGTAAATAGAATTCATAGTACATGTTTCTTTGAATCGAGATCCGTTATCTGAAACGACTTGTAACTCACTACTGTCAAGATGTTCTCCAATGATACTCAACTGTGTCTATGCTCGAATCATTTTTCAAGATTAAAATCAATCCGTATCAATTTTACCAAGTCGAGTTAATCGATGACATGAATTAAATGCTCGTAAGCGATTGTGTCCAGCATCTCGAATAGTTTTACTATTGACTCCCCGTAATATATCGATGATATAAGGTAAAGTTGCATTTGTTTGATTTAAATCCGAAACTAATTTCAAAATTTCAATTGATAGTCGTGTACAATCGATTGATGATGTTTTGAAGACTTGTCGACAATTATCACATTCCGTTGTTGACATGACACGTTTACATTCAGATGAAGGAAATAATTCGCCAAAATATTCCAATAGTCTATTATGAAAACAAGAAATAGAGAAATAAATTGACTCGGTTGTCGAACAATCTTCATCAGTTAACATACTGCGTTCGCCGACAAATAACATTATTAATACAATAATCATAAATACGATTGATATTGTTAATACGTACTTGTTTTATTTGCATTGAAGATTTTGAATCATTGTCATCTTTAAGAAAGAAAATCTGAACACCGCATTTTCTACTAACGAGATCATATGCAAACTGCATGGCAGATGTTTCTGTAAAGTTTCACATCTATACTTTAACCTTGATCCAATAATAGACAATCTGACGGTTCAAATTTTATTTAGATAGATTATAATCTTGTAGCTCTATCCCGTTATAGCCCTATACACCTGCAACCGTATACTCTTATCTCCTTAAAGCCTTCAGTAAGTGTCGGATCATTATCAGAGATTACTAGATGACTTTGTAACATTATGGAAGAGTCTATATATTTCTAGAATTTTCTAGGAACATAGCAGCATCTGGTTTCACCTTTAATTTTTTTTAGCTCTAATCTTGATATTTAACGTGTCCACACGGTCCCTAGTGAAAGTTCGAGAGAAATCTAGATAGTTCAAGAACATTTTAGAATCCTTTACCTTCAAACTTTCACCTTTGACTCAACGCAAAGAAAGATAAACACAAACATTGAACATTATAGATATTCCCTGAAAATGATTTTCTCGATACTTTTGAAAGGTTTAACATTTTCAGTGGTTTGTTAGGAATTATTCTAGACAAATTAGAGTGCATCTATCGAGTTCTAGAACTATGGGATTATGCTAAACCTAACTATTGCTATTTCATTGGTATTCGATGTATCATTAGATCGAGTCTATCTTAAAGTATCTACAAATATCCAATTATTTTGATTTGAAATTATATTTAATCGTCAATCTCAAATAGGTAAATGATTAAATTGATTCATACACATTATAAGTCGTTTCATTTTGAGAAAATCTTCATAACAATAAAACAGATGACAATTAGCAATTTCACCATCACGACCAGCTCGACCTGATTCTTGATAATAGCCCTAAATAAAATGATGAAGAAAAACAAAAAAAGAATATCTTCAATTTCACCAATACAATTCTACCTCTATGGATTGTGGCATAGAAAAATGAATAACAAAACGAACATTACGTTTATCAATGCCCATACCGAATGCTGCTGTTGCACAAATAACCTAAACACATGAAAATAATTGACAACAAAATTTATATTTCGAACATATTTTACTTGACATTCATCATTGATCCATCTCATATGTATGGTTTGTCGTAATGAATCATTCAAACCAGCATGATACGATAGGGCTTGAATATTATGAGCTAATAAATACTGAGCTAGAATGAATGTTAATTTATGTTTTGAAAACGTGTTTTTAGTTTTTTGAAATTTGATTACCTGCTCGATCACATTCAGCACGTGAAAAACAATAAATAATACCACTTTGATTTTCATAATGAGTTTTAATTAAATTTGCAATTTGACTAAGAGCTAGATCATTCGTTTGTTTTTCAATACATTCATAGATAAGATTCGAACGATTGAATGATTGAAGAAATAATTTATGATTTTCAGTTATATTCATTTGCTGAAGAATATCTTGTTGTACACGTAATGTTGCTGTAGCTGTTAACAAAGTTATGTTTATAGTCGGATAATTAAGTCGCAATTGACCTGAAATTATTAAAAATACAAATACGATCAACAGCTAGATAGAAAAATTATCAAGTAAGATACCTAGTTGTGAATAATCACGACGAAAGTCATGTCCTAAAAGTTATACAACATTATATTCACCTCTTTTGATTAATTTTAATAAAATTTGTTAGTCAAACACTAGTTTGGCACTTGATTTTTCACTTTCTCGAAGTAAAAATTACAAGCATTATTCTAGATCACATTGTTATCAGTTTATCATCTGAAGATTAACTTATCCAAGGTTATTCCTAGTAAAAACAAAATGGTATCTTTTACAAAACAGAAAATTTTGAATTTCACACCAAATCATCCATTTAAATTGTTTTTGAAAAAAATAATGTTATACTAATTACACTATCTGTTAAATGCTGTTACATATGTATAGTATACATTAGAAAGAAAAGATGTACGTGATAGAATAGAATCAAATCATAGAAAAGAAGCAATTATGTAGCTTCAAAAAAACTTATAAACGCTTGATGTTGTTGGGAGTGGTGGAGAATAAAAGTTTTAGAAAGATAGTGTTCAGAAATTTTCCCAGACAGTCATTTCTATAGAAGTTTTTATATTCAATTTACAGTGATCTGAATCAGGCAAATGTCTATGAATGAACATCTCTGGTGTAGTTTTCAGTTTTTCAAAATTTCTCTAGAACTTATATCATAGATTATGATCGAGCGTTCATCATTTTTTTGATACCATCCATGCAAGTTACATGATAATGATGGGGGAGGGGGGGGGGGTGCTACCCCTTCCTCCCCCCTATCGTGAGTTTTACTCCTCAGGAACATCAGAAAATAGTCTACATTTTTCTATTGTTCCTATTGCCAGACGATGTGTATTTTACATCGTTCAAATAGAAGAGCAACTTTATTGAAACAAGCAAAGCAAGAGGTCTGAAAATTTCACCAAATATTATTCCCATTGAAGTTTCAAATCAAAATACCATAAGAATCATTTAAAAAACCATACCTTTCTAATGCCGTATTTTCTTAACAATACGCTAGCTGCCCAAAATTTTACCCGAGTATTCATAACTCCTTTGGATTGTTTAACTATATTCAGTTGATTGTGAGAAATCTAGTATGAAGTTTTTAATACTAATATTTTATGGTATCTTAAATAATTGAATACAGGAGAATTCTGATTAAAAATTATGAAAACCTTTTCATTGATTAATAAATGTGAAAACTTCGGACTTATGTCCGAGAGTTATGTGTACTTCAAAAAGTGAATGAGACAAATCAGTCATTCTAAAATGTGTGCACGGATGAAGTATCTTGGTAAACCTTTTTGGGAAACTCCAAAACTACTGATCATCTCAGACGCATCTATGCAATTTCGTTTCTAGATACAGTTTTTGTTTATTTCGAGACCTTTTTTTGGCGATGTTCTTTTAGAAAGCTGCAATTTAGTTCAAAACTAATATCAGATTCGGAATCAGCGTTAAAAACTGAGTCAATTTTTATACGTTGTGGATAATTCTGAGAAAAAAGTTTTTTTTGAAAAAATCCCTGTACCCCACCTCAGGGATTGTTTGGTCAATAATGACAATTTTTTCGATAACTCAGCCATTTCTTGCTGGATCCTTCTCATCTTCGAACTTGACCTAGATATTGATGAGACAATTCTGTGCACAAAATTTCAACTCAATCGAATGTAATTGTGAAGAGTTATCGAATAAACGGACGGCCAGCCGGACGGGCACTGACCGATTTTAGTAGTGTACTCACTTTTTGAGTACACAAAAACAAGTTTATCCATAGTAGACTTGTGGCAATAGACATAGTTGAAATCATAGTCAAACATAAATATATCTGATAGTCCAGTGGCTCATATATTTAACTCTCACGGGTAAAATAAAAATGATCGTCCATCAGTACGAGTCTCGATTGTATCATATTCTTTTCTACAGCTATAGATCATTACTACCGTAACATACCCCATTCGGAAACACAATGACATTCATCGATAACAAATCGTGCTAATAGTTGACGATTATATAGATCACGAAGAACAGTATTCAATTGATCCTACAACATTGCAAGTAGAATAGTTATTGTTTTTATCGACACGAAAAATATATCTTACGCTCATGGAAATTTTTTCTGGTGTAATAAAAAGAATTTTATACGTTGGTAAATCTTTATATAATTCACGATAAATTTCATCAGCTTCGTCTTGTGGTATATTTCCAGTTAAAGCTGCACATGGAATATTTAATGAGTTAAGCCGTTGTTTTTGATCGAATATGAGGGAACGCAATGGTGCAATGACAAATGTAATACCAGTATCGAGCAGAGCTGGCAATTGATAACATAAAGATTTACCACCACCTTCGAAAGGAAGTGTTTTTGAAAAGAAAATACTTTTCGAATTTCAATCATTTCTACCTGTTGGCATAATAACAAAACAATCATGATGTTCAAGAGCAGCATTAATAGCTTCCCGTTGATTATGTCGAAACTATACATAGAAAATAAATAATCTTTTTTTTTTTGTTCAATAGTACAATTAAATTAATATGCAAACTTCTTTGAGTCCAAAGACATGAGCAAAAGCGTGCAAAATTCGATTTTCAAGACTCGATGCATGATCATCGAGTTTTTCATTAATTCCCTGTTGAATCGTTTTTTCATTAATCAATGTTAGATCTATAGTGGAAGGTGATTTAATGTTTCCATTATTCGTCTAAATAGAATTCTCGTGAACAACGAAATCTATTTCTTTTACTTAAATTACTTCAAGAGATTTTTTACATTGTACACAGCCGAATTGATTTGTATTAAGAACAAAACATTGATAACAGATAATATGACCACATGTCGTTTCACTAATCGGTCGATGACACGTCATTTGATAGATTTCATTACAAAGTGGACATGCACATTCAACTGATTAAGATACGAAACGTCGTTTTATTTGTCATTTAAAAATTGTAATTACCTAAACTTTGATTATTTATGAGATTAAGAGCTTTCGTTATTGTAGTAGTCGTTGTCGTAGTTGTTGTTTTTGTAGTGACTATTGAATGAGACGCATCATTAGTCGTTATAGTTGTCGTTGACATTTTTTTGTCCAGGAAATTACTGGTTTTCGAATCTAAATTTATGTTATAATTCAAATGAAGAATTCAGATCAATGACTTGATCTCTGTTAAATTGATAATCTAAATAGGTTGATCGATTATACGATCTGATCGTTTTTTAATGAATTGTGAGAAATTTTTATTTGTTCATATATAAATTGTTTGTAATTGAAGGAATACGATTAGGGTTGTTCGTTGTATCAAATAGATTCAACATCTGTAATGAAGAAAACGTTAGAATTGAACATGTGAGAGAAACGAAAAAAACAACGAAGAATAATTGTAGACATTCAATCGAGGGACAATCGATCGAGGTATATCAAGAACACACGATTATAAACCCAGATATAAAATTATTCTGCGGAGCATGTAAAGACAAATTTTAGTACCGGTGAAAACAAAACGACATCGTTCAAACTACTCTTATCAACAAAACGACAGGATCGATCGTGAGTACCTTTCGATTGATCTATTTTTGCAAGAAGCAACACAGATATAGATTTAGTTTCTATGCGTGTTTAACCGAAAAAAATATCTGTATCAGAAAATGTACCACAGTGACTGCAATAGAATTAAGTTGTTGAATTATTCTGATCTCATATTCACACTTGTAATCTGTATCAAAATTCAATTCACTATAATTGAATCAAGCTCTACATAGATCATTAAATCGGTGTAGACAGTTGAAAAAAAAAGTTTTTATTAATAGTAATCTCCTTGTAGAAGAACTATTTGGAGCGTTATTGCCAAATAAAAACTTGCACTATTAAAGGATAGTATCACCTTGATTGCTTTGAAGTCATTCGTGCAATTACTAATGATCAAAACTAAGGGAAACACATCTAGACTGAGTCATATCGGTGAAATGTCGAAAAGATCACCAACTGTTGCCATGAATTACATCATTGAGTTAAATCATCAAATAAAACTGACTGTTCTGTTCACGTAGCAAGAATATGATGTGAAAGTTTTGTCTCAACAGGGGTCAATTCATAAGTCGATTGTCTGACTTCAATCTACGGTTGACATTGGTTATTGAAATTCATTAGTGAAAGACGATTAATTTAGAGGACTATATCGAACGACCGCCATGCTCAATTTCTACTTGAGATCATCAGTCATTTTGCACATTTTTATTATTCAACTTCGCCATGAAAAATAATATGTGTAGCGAAAAAATGACAGTAGTAAATAATTCAAAACAAATCCGACTCAATATCTATCGGAGACTTGCGTAATATTAGGTTTAGAATAGTTAATGTTTTTATTTTTAACATGAAAGTATCTTACAAATTTATTCCTGAGAAATCATAGCAAAGTTGTTGTCATTAAGTTTTAATTAGACGACACCAAAATCAATCAACGAATGTGTATTTAATGTATTGTATCATTACTCTAAAATATCATCTAAAATCAGTACGATAACAACATAAATGTGTAGTTTCAAATAAAAGTCTACCATACGGATGAAGTGTGCTTAGAGAGATTGATCGATTGATTACCGACGGCACGATGCTTATTCACAGGACAACATCGAACTTAGACAACACAATACTTGATCTTCATTGTAGAGTTAAACTTTAAATAAACACATAAAAACACTCGCACTTGTACGTCACTTTCTACATACTTAATAAATAGTTCTGCGCAGTGATTGTTTATCCTGAAAATTCTTAGAAGACTCAATGGATTAAAAAACGATGATCTTCATATACATATATTCAACCATGTAACGTTTAGAACCGATGAAATTTTCATCTGTTACTACGCATAAAGTGAATATATACTGGTGCGAAAATGTCGATGACTTCCAACTACCACATTGTTGTCTTAAGGATGTCAAATGAAAACAAGAAAACGGAACACGATACTTCTAAGTTATCTTTTAAAAAACGAACACCAAAATGAAACGAGGGATCTCGAAAATCAATACTTTGTCCTTTACACCTAATAATTACTTTGTAAGATTTGTTCCCTATTAACTTGGAATAATGAAAATGATTCTGCATTAGCGTAACCTCAGAAAAGCAGCAATAGATTATTACAAAAACACTTATTTGGTTAGGGAAAAAATTAAACAAAACTAAAAAGAGAGACATATATATTTAGTGATATTCTGGACTGATATGCTTGAGTTTACTCATCATCGTCCGCTAAGTCATGTACCGTAGATTTCTATGAAATCGCTACTCTATAAAGTCATGATGGAGCTCATATCTAAACCGAGATCCGGTAGAAACAAAAAGGAAACTACAATTAAGATAAATGCTCAATAAAGAACAATAATGTCTAGAATGATTGGAACAACGCATAGTTTATTGGTATGTTATTAAATTCACAAACTATGATACAATAAATCTTTTATGATTTCTTAGCTACATGTTTACAGACACGCATTCAGGGAAACGTACAAAGTGTTGTCTAGTTTGTTTAACACAGCCATATCGATTCTTCCATCTTTGTTGAAGTCATATGCTATGGCAGGGCCTGGACTATGTCCTGCTTGATATTGCTTTTGTTTCGGAAACGTCATATTTCCGTCTCCATACATCAATAGTATGGTGTTTGAAAGTTGATTTATCACTGCCAAATCCATATTGTGGTCATTGTTAAAATCACCTGACATTAAAAAAGTGGGCTGCCTACCAACATCGTATTTGATTTGAGTTAGGAAGGTTCCGTTTCCCATACCAAATAAAACACTGATAGTATTATCACCGGAATTGGCTACTACAATATCCATGGCAGAATCATGGTTTAGATTAACGGATATAACAAAATAGGGATTCACACCACATTGCAACAATCTGCAAGGTTGGTAAGTACCGTTTCCAAGGCCAAATAGTATGCATATACTTTGAGAGCCATAGCTGTTTACTACTAAATCCAAGTTATGATCTTCATTAAAATAATCGACTGCTACAAAATTCGGTCGACTAGCAGCCTCAAACTTTGTATTTCGAAAGGTTCCGTCCCTATTTCCATATAATACACTCACACTGTTGTTGTTGTTATTGACAAGTACTAGGTCCAATGTTGAATCATTATTTAGAGATCGAGGTAACACAAAGTTTGACGAAGAATGAATCATATATACTAATTCCGATTGAAAACTAGCAAATCCATTTCCAAATAAGACTGTAATACTCTGATTATCTGGATTGGTTAAAACTAGATCTAAGTTCCCATCACTATTGAAATCACCTGTGGCCATCCATGTGGCTGCCCTCTGAAGTTTGTGCGGTATTCGACTACGAAACGTTCCATCTCCATAGCCAAACACCATATAGGCAGTATTATCTCCCATGTTGACCAAAATAACATCAGTTACATTATCATTGTTAAAATCACCTGAGGTCATTGAAACCGGGTTTACACCAGTAACGTATCGCAATAGACCTTGAAATATTCCATTATTAATGTTCAACAACGTACTCCAAGTATTGTCCCCTGCATTAGTCACAACCAGATCCGTGCTACCATCACCATGTAAATCGACTGCTTCCAAAGAACTTGGAGATTTACCAACCTTATATTTTACAGGCGTTTGAAATCCTTAGGTGTGATCGCCAAAGAGCACAGTAACAGATGATTCATTGGAGAGAGTAAATGCAAGATCCAGTTGTGTATCATTATTGAAATCGGCCAACACTAAGTCACTTGGGCCGATGCCAACTTCGTAGGTGACTTGAGAAAGAAAAGTTCCGTCTCCATTACCAATCAGCACACTAACATTGTGGCTACCGAAGTTGGCAACTGCCAAATCTAGTTGATTGTCACCATTTAGATCATGAGAAATCAAGGACACTGGATTGTTACCAACATTATAAACCTGTAAGGACTGAAAAACTCCAAATCCACGACCGAGTGCAACATTCACAGTATTGCTACCGTAATTAGCAACTGCCCAATCGAGTTGTCCGTCCATGTTAAAATCACCTGATGCTAGCGAGATTGGTCCCAAACCAACACTGATAGTTACAAAAATATCAGCAAATCCAGTTGCATTAGCAAACAAGAGTAGAACTGTGTTATCACCATAGTTTGCTACGAGTGCATCCTTTCGTTTATTACCAGTGAAATCACCGGCTAAAACAGATACTGGCATGTTGCCAACGAGGTAATTGTTTGAAGTCTGAAATGTTTGATTTGTATTGCCGATATAGACACTTATGCTGTCATCGTCCACATTTGTTATTATAACGTCCAACATTCTATCATTGTTAAGATCAATAGCGTATACGCAACTTGGAGAAGAGCCTGTTGGATAGATTATTTCAGTCTCATAAAAATTATTCATATTGCCAAGAATTATATCGACACTTTGATCCACTTCATTGAGTATAACCAGATCAATCTTGTTGCTGTTGTAAAAATTTCCATACGCCAAAGCTATTGGTGCATTTCCTGTTTGAGATACACTTTGTAATGGAAATGGTTCCAGACAATTATATTCTATGAACGAAAAATCGATTCAAGCTTAATCATAGGTTGGTTCTTCTATCTATAATATATTGTAAGTATGACTCACAAAAATTCAACTTCCTATCCGTGTCGGAAAATTTGAAAACAAAAAAGGATGATCCGCATTTCATTTTATTCCAGCTTACTCTGTTACAAATCATAAATGGTATAATCAAGTAGGGAAACATGCATAGTAATTGACACCAATAAATGTACTTATCTTCGGCGGAAAATTATCAGATGTATATCTATTTGCCATTTTTACAAGCGGAAACATTGATTTACAATGCCGGTGGCATAAAGTAAAATTTATGTGCTTGTAGGATGTACTAACTATATCGAAGCTCACTGGAGATTATTAAAAAATAATATGGCTGCCGGAATCTTGTTTCCGCATCAGCATGGAAATGCTTGTCAGAAAAATCCTATGATATAAATGCTTTGCAACCATATTATGTGAGTTCGCATGACTTTAAAAGACTGAATGTCTCCATCGGTCATGACGTTGATTTGTTCGTAACTGTGCGCTAGTTCAAGACCGAATTCGAAGACAATGAGCATTACTTTGAGAACACGGATTCAGTGTTACATGAACAAGGACTAACTCTTTGCTATGTGTTTAAATACTGGTTAACAAGAAATATACTTCTACGAAGATCAACAAATACTCACTCTTGCTCACTCAAATGCCTCGATTCCCCTGTAATACTAGCGAGTGACAGTGCATTCTATTTGTATTTCACATGACAGTGCATGTGATAAGATCAACTGAAAAACTCGTGTGGGGTTCTTGGATTAGACTGTAACACTCGAGTCTTATATTTGAATCTTATTCAATCTATTGAGTAATCATAAAGATTTCAAGTCAACAGCAAAGATCAGTCACTTCCATAAGATGCATTCACTCAAATTCCGACAGTTGATTTTGATTACAGAACTATGCTACGAATTCAAATATCATTCGTTAATCCACTTCCTAGAAACGTTTTTTTGACATTCAAGTGGTTCACGAACAGTTTGAAATCTCCACCGTATGAGAGGAACTAGATTTATGTACTCTCCGAGAATGATACATCTGAGAATGTTACGTTCTCAAAACAATATCAAGTAGGACCAGAAAAGGTTAATAATGTTGATTAGGTTAAGTTTATAAAGAGACTGGGTGTGGGTCAATAGATATACAATCAAAGCAACCAAATTTTACAGTCATATTATGCCGTTGTTCGAGCTACTTCGTCGTTGTTTGCTGTGTGCTAATATTTCACTAATTTAATGCTAAGAAGGCCACAATAAAATGTCTCGTAGAATGGTATTCATTGCAAAATAATTATACTCGGATCGACGATGTCTTGTCTACAGTACCCAGCTATACAAAAAATTCAAAAGAAGTTTAAAAAAAACATAATAAGCGCATTTCACTGAAGAACCGAGTATTTTACTACTTTATATGTGAAATTCTGCAAAGCCCTGCACAGTGTGAATGAGAAGATAATTGAAATGGCAGAGTAGCTGTCTCCTAGAAGCTAGAGACTATCACTTGAATCTGATGCATATCTACTCTTAATTATTATCATTCGTCTATTATAGATAATTAATTATCGTTTTGCTAAAATGTGAGTCAGTTTTCACGTCGAATTGCTTAATTTGAGTTCATAGATTTCTACTATTCACAGGCTGATCTCTTGATGTACTCTCAATTGGATGACTAGGCATAGAAAAATAGGTGTCTAAGTTTTAGAACGCTTGACAACGGCGTATAAACAAAGACATACTTGCAGGAATACTTTCCAATACTCCGAGAACAGCACCAATAGCCCCTCCGATCAATAATAGTACCAATAAAATCAGTGGCAGCAAGAATCGCTTTTTCCGATACCAGGGACATCTGAGAATGTGATAGTATAATCAAGCTAATAATTAAACTGAGATAAATTTGAACTCACACTTTCGGATAAAGATTTGCACCTGAAAATGTAAACATATGAAACTATGACGCAGACATTGCAATCTAATTTCTTACCTTCGAAAGGAAACGCGAGTAGAATTTGTTCTGGTATGACTTGTTTCATATGAATCAAATGAAGGTCAGGTGCAGGAGCCAATAGTGAGACGACAACCATATGTGTACCAGGTAAAAGAAGAATTTCATCTTTTGTCACAAAATGTGAGTGGGCACGTATAATTCTTCCATTGATGGCCTCGACAGAAAATAGGGTTCGTGGGCCTGTCGTGCCCAAGTACATGTTATTCTCGAGAACGGTCAATGATGTTGTGCAAGAAGAAAATAACCACCATGTCAGCGGCGTACCTGGTTCGAGCTCTGCACTCAGATCCTTTGTAACTCCACGCCATACAGGTGTTATTGGAACACATGGAATTTTAGCCAGTGCAGTCAAGAGTAGTTTCATGTACCTTAAATACGGCCGAAGTTCCTCGCGATTCGGACCTCTTAAAGTATAATTGAGCATCGAATATAAACTATGATGTGGTGCTTCCCATTCAATAGTGTATAGACGAATTGCAGCGCTCTCATATACTGTCAGTTCGTCGGGTGGTTTTGCAGGAGTTTCATCGAGTGCAAGTTGCACGTATTGCAAGATGTTATGAAGAATATCATCCAGTGGAATACACGCTTCTCGTAGTGTTAACAGAGGCTCAGCGGCATACTCGAGCAGGGGAGGAAGGTCGGTGTTGATCTTTGATGAATCACTAGGAATTTCTTGCTTTTCCTCATGTATAAGCTCGTCGGCTGTATTATTGTTTCCTTCGTTGAAAATGTTGACCGGCACAGTAATGCGCTGCGGCTCTTGCACCGATTCTTTCTGATAATTAGTTGATTTGTTTTCTTTTGACAGCCGTCGTTCCTCAGAAAGTGTATACATTAATGAATCTTCAATTTTGTCATCTTTGTACATGGTTTTGTCATCCATTTTCGTTTCTTCAACCTCTTTCAACGTAAGCGGATTCGCAGTTTTCATGTTGATTTATTTTTGAACCATGCTTCTTTGATTATTCTGGATTCTAGTAGGAAGTACATAAACTTTTCGCTGACTCGAACTTTCCAGATCTTGTTTCACCTTCTGTCTTCCGGTATCTGATTTATCAACATCCATCGTCATCGATAAATTATGATTCTAAGAAGTCAAGATTAAGTTACTTATAATACACGCATCGGACAGTGTAGGAACTGAAATCCTATTTAAATAGGTTCGTGAGACCGATACACTTTGAAAGAATAAATTATTTTGTCCTGACAAAATGTGCATCAGTTACAACATAGATTAAATAAATCTCAATGGAGTCAAACTATTCTATAGCATTCGAGATTTCTATAGTAGATTCTCAGAATTCTCAGTATGAAAAGTATTTACATCTTGAGTAACTAAAGAATTCCATAATACAAGACATCTGACAGAATAAGGAACGAAAGAAGATAGGCACAAAGTGACTTTTGATCTTTCGTTTAGAGTTAATTTAATACTTTGATTGGCACTTTTCCCCTAAACATAAATAACTAATTGGAAGCTCAATGATTCACGTATCTAATCTCTAACAAAATCCAGAGCATCTTTCTCTAATCTATCGAATAGGTAATATAGTTTATTTTTAATAAATTAAACATCAATCGAAAGTATCTCGGCCTAAAGAATTAGGCATTCTAGTGAATTATTTTCGATTCGGATAAACGTACGACTAGATGAAATCAGTATAATACTGACTTTCTCGTACAACTTAATGTTCATTTCAAATATGGAAAAAATCGTTCAACAGGCGAGTTTAACTTGATAATAACTATAAACTGATAAGAAAGATTCTATCGAGCATTAAACCATGGTCAAACACAATCATAAAAATACATATGACATTCTTCATAAGATATCATCACTGTCTGAATTTCAAATAGAATGAAGAACATAGAATTTAAATCTAATTCTAATAATTGTAATTGACTTGAGAAATATTGAACAGAAATCGAACTTAAATCTTACTCTGATACATAAATAGATATGTCATTAGAATCAGTGAATAAAGGTATCCCTTTTCAGAACTATGAAAAACTAAGACTTTTCGAATTGCTCATTGTTAGAAATCGAAAGAATTTCGATCGTTTTCACGATACAAACTAGAGCATGACATAGTATACCAATCACATATAAAATCTATTCTTCTACAGTTTTGAATCTAAAGGTTTCTAGTAGTATAAAAATGTTCAACGATTATAGAAATTGTTAATTCTTTTTAAATTCATCGGAATCAAGCAATTAGATCCATCTGAAAGATATACAAAATTCAGAACGTCAATGTAAGTAGTGGTCGTACAAACTTTCTACGTTCTGTAATCTGACTATCAGAAACTATTTACAAATAGAAGCATACCGTTGAAGTAAATGATGATCGACACCGCAGTCTCTCTTGTTAGTAATCGAAATCAGTTTTGAGACGTTCCTATTTCAAATGTTAATATTTCTGATTTTTCTCTTTTTCTTTTCTTCTCTCTGATCAGTGGACCATAAAGACAGTTGCATAAATTAGGGAACAGAAGAAAAACAAAGGCGTTACCGTCCATAACGGTTATTATTCACCTTCGATTTTCTTTCGTTCTTGATTTTTTCGAACATTTTTTCAAATACAACCTAATTACCATGCATAACAGATGTTCAGATAAAATGAAATGATGCTACTCGTTTGGCGTTATTTGATTATTTTAAAATTAGGTCAAATAATAGTAATCAATCCACGTTTTCGATTGACTACGAAACTTGAGTGTCTCGTTAAAAAAGTTTTAGCATGTGTACTACGATACACAGAAGAAACTACATACGAGCTACGAGATTCATCAGTAGTTTTGATTGTGTTAAAGATTGATGATTATTGACCGAGCATTCTTGTTTCGAAAGTAAATAGATAGATACTTGGACATCAATATTAAATTAACATTTGAATAACAATAATATCCGTCATAAGTATGTGACATTTTATATTGATGTATCGGTTTACTGCAAGTAGTACGTTTTATTTAGTAGGATTTCGTGAGTAATACTCACGTGAGAAAAATATTTTATATCTATAAACTACTCCATGATAACAACGAGCAGACTAAGTCAAACAGACTTGATACATATGGTTATGAATGAGTTTGAGCTCCCGGTTTGTAAACATCGGTTAGACGGGAACCCAGCTTTGTGTCAAAACACTTGCTGTTGTGAGGAATATAACGTAATCATTCTCTATATGACAGTTGATCAAATTAAAACATCGCTCGAACTTCTTGGACGACGCTTATGAAGTCCATTTGCACAGAGAAAAAATCCGTGCACCATCATTTCCGACTGTATTTCATCATTATACATAGTGCAGTAGTACGATCACGTAGGATAATGATGGTACAAGGTGAAATGCGATCGATCTTAGAGTATCAGCGTGTAAAACATTGGTATTAAGCAAGTTTATTGTCTTCCGTAAATCGTCTTGTCCTTTTTTATGTGACACTGAGATTTAAGATTGTAATAATGGAGTATACATTAAGTCTTATTTCTCCATATACTATCAATTACACATTTGCTGTTTTGATTCACGACGATTTCTAATACTTTTAAATGTAAAATGATCATGGTAAACCATCAGATTGAATCTGTTTAGATAATTGTCAATGACGATATTTTAGGAGAATCGTTTCAAAGACATTTTACCGTATCTCAATAGAAGTTCGAAAGAATGAATAAGTAGAACTTCCAGTACTCTTAAGTACGAATCAAGCACGTTCGACGTACGGGTTAAGTATATAAGAAGTATTTCAGAGATGTATTCTTTAGACTTGTTTGAATAATTTCATTCTAATTCCATTATCAATGAAATAAACGAGTATACTAGAATGAATTAATCGTTTAAAATAGAACCATCGAGAAAAGTCTCAATAGAAATATTTTCTTCAAGGTTTCAGAATCAGCATCATACTGCGTGATAGACTACTGATAAAGTTTGATTGTGTCATTCCGAACGAGTACTTTTGACAGATGTACTTTTCGAATGCAAAAACTTGATCAACATCTGTAATGAATCATTTCAGAAACATTTACTTCATCTTATTATGTAGTTCGTATAATTCATTTGTGTTTTACAACAAAATAAAATGTATTACCTCTAACCTTGAATTATGCTTCAAAATTAATCAGATTTTATTAACAAAACATGATCAATTATCTAAAATTTCTGTCGGATAAAAGTATCGAATCCAATAGGATTCTTGTATGAATTATTACTTGTCAATTTATTAGTTGATAATCTAGAACTGTAATAATGTTACAGTTCGTGTATTATAACATGAGTAATTAGTGGTATAAGATTTTTCATCGAGTATTGACAAAGACTGCACTGCTTGAATTAGATTCAAGCCAATATTCTCATTGCACACATTGATATTTAATTCGAGTCTACTGAAAAAAACTTCTCATTCATAAATTTGATGTAAAAACAAAATAAATAATAAGAAAAAATGATGACTAGGCGCAGAAATAAAAATATATGATTTTAAAATCAATGCTCGATTACATGAGTTCCATGTCTTGTAAATTATCTATAAATCTTCATCACCATCACCTTTATCAAATATATCATTATTATTTAATCGTTCCAAGTCGGATTCTGTTCTGATTATAAGTCCATTCGATGAATGCAAATTGACCTGTTCGTTTGGTGTTGCCGATGGAATAGATTCCATTGTTGGATGATTATTAGTTGTGCTATTTTTTTTTGCTAAAATTTCATCTACCATACTTTGTAAGAGTGTGCTTACTAATGGTGCTTGTTTTGTATGTATAGTAATCCATTTTAGAGTATCTTTTTTAATTAAATATTCAATAGAAATATTCATGTCTTGTTTCGTCCAATTAACTTTCCAACATCGAATACGTGTAACTTTAAACGATACATCTTGATTTTTTCTTTTGTCATCTGAATTTAAATAATAACAACTCATTTCATTATTTCCAATGGCTAATAAACATTCGCAAAGTTTTTGTTTTGTTGTATCATCGATAGGATAAAGCATCGAACATTTCTTAACTATGACATGTCCGTACAATTTTGATGTACGTGCTAATAATAAATAATCTTTAAACGAATTATTTTCTTGTAATACGTCTAATTGTCGATAAATATCACTTGAATATAGATCAATACTTTGTTCGATTTCATATTGAGCTTGAATAAAAAGAAGATTACGTGCCCGACGATCATCTATCAATTCTAAATCGAAATCTGAATTCCAATAGGATTTTTTTAAAACGATACAAGATTGTGGGCATGACTTTTTTGTTTGTATTAACGATAAATACGGCGATTCGAAATCATATATAGGTCGAATTAAAGTCAAACGATTCTCATTTTGTTCATACAAATACAATGAAAAAAATGATAAAAAATCTTGTGGAAGTTGTATTTTAAGTGCACATGCATCAAGTAAACATGATTTATTATCATGAATAGAAATATTTTCAATGATAATCTCGTGATTATTTAATAAGCATATTGTTAATTTTAATTTTTGACTTTCATCAATAAGTTCATTTGAAAATGTGTCGAGCTGTGCGTTTAAAAAGAATTCATTGAAATATGAAGATTTTATTATAAATTTATTTTGTACTATCGCTTGTAAATAATGTTCGAGTAGAATTCGTCGTTCATCAGTTTCTTTTGGTGTTAGACTAAAGAATTTTTTCGGTGGAAATTGTTCAACATCAACCATTGCTACTGGTAATAGACGTTGAAGTTCTTCATTAAATTTATATAATTGCGAATAACGTAAACTGCAATGATGAACATTATTAACATGAATATTGAATAATGTGTAAGACTGTTGATTACTACCAGCTTTGCCAGTGACATCTATCGTGTCTGGAATGGAAAAATGCATCTAAAAGAAATAATTAAATTGTCTTATTACTCTTGCTTGTATTCCAAAAAATACATCCTATATTATGAGTACAAATGTTTCGGCGAACATTTCAGTTCGAATTCCATATCAAATTTTCAATATATTTCTGGAGATGTATTTAATCATTTCACAAATATAGTTGGACACAATTCTAAACTGCGGTAGATTTTTTATTTCGCTCGAGACATTTTTTTTATAAAGGAAAAAACACTGACCTACTGAATTTTTCTCAGACATATATGTTTGAAAAATGTGAAAATAGATTCTATACCATCTGAACAATGTTTCTGTGTGCATTTTTTTCATTAGAAATCTTGATAAAATAAAGTATCATAAATGAAAAGTAAGACGAATATTTTTATCTTCAATACAAACGTCAAAATATTACGTTTAAAAATGATTGCTCAAGTGTACCGAATGAAATTGGTCTTACAAAGATTTTACTTTCAATGAAACTGATGATACACATTCAAGTAACTTACATCGAAATTGTATGCAATTTTCTTTTACTAGAATCTCATGTCTTCTATCATAATTATTGACTTAATGGTTGTAATCTCTTTATCTGAATATTAACTCATGCGAAAGGATAGTATCTAAAATTGAAATACCGCTCAGCTTTTTTTTACAATTCAAATTGATTTAATTACATAGAAGAATAGTAATAATAGCATAATACTAAATAGAACACAGAGATATGCTTGTCTATCTATGTACGAATACTTCTGGAGAATTCTTTTATTTGACAATAATATCAATTAACGAAAAATGTAAAAATTTTGTCAACTTAGGTATAGTTAAAAAAATCTCAATGAATATTTTTCTGAGTCGCATGAAAAGAAAACTATGAGCATCAAATACATTCCGTGATTTCTATCAACTATTTTAATCTCAATTGGAATAAGTATTAATCATATGATCAACAGTAAACCTATGTTCTATTTCAATTCGAAACATCAAGACTGCGATTGTGACAACTCAAAGGATCGATTTATTCTCGAAATCTAATTAGATTTAAAAACCTCACAAGTCCTTAGAGATAGACGCGACCTATTAATACTCCAACTGACGAGTACGAACAGATTGATTCATCGATTAGGCATTTTCACAAGTCTATTTAACAATAGTAATGCATCACGTTGATATAGTCCTATGTCTTGAGAATAACTCTACATGGCACTTCCGAGTCACCCCGGCGATTTCAGTCAGTACCTGAGCTTTTGTTTTCTTAAACTCAGTTACTCGCTACTAACTTGAAACTACAATGTAACATGTTACAAAACCCTAACAACTTTTATCCTTAACTTAAAAGGTTGCCAAATCTATACCCCAATAATGCCAAGTATTTTGCAACAAGGGCTGACGAATCACGATGGTATGCGAAAACATACATTCATTAGCAGATGCCTAATCGGTGACCATTCCATTCGTTCTTGATTATTATGGTACTCTTCTAAAAGCCTGTGGTCCTCTCAATAAAGAATGCGCGATTACACGATCTCCTATCGCCTCATGGTGAAGCATCTTCCAACTATGTGTAAGAAATATATGACTGCAGTTAGCCGTCCGTTCAGCTATCTCCACGTTGATGATTATATGCTTGGTCCGATAATGACTTACTTTAATTTTGATATATATTGCGGTTACGTTTTATTACAGTAGAATAAAATGGAGAAGACAATATATATATATATATATATATACTAATCGATGTAAACAACTAAATGCACACACACTAAAAATGAAAATATCCATTTTTATATACACATTTGGTTTTTATCTTGATCGTTGAGTAAATATACAAACGAGAAAAAAAGAAAACGAACGATAACTCTCTAATGATAAAAAAAAATAAAATAAGAAGAGAAGAAGATGAAGAATAAAGACTGCATAAACTATTAATATTATGTAGACGAAAGAAGAAAAAAAAAATATATATATATATATATTTAATTTTTTTTTTTTGATCAATTATTACTTGTATTGAAGATGAACCGGAATGAGTGAGTACTTCCATTGAACACAAAAGAACAGACGACACAAGAGATAAAATGCATAAGTTTCATCAGAGTTCTATTGCCATGTTTATGATATGATACGAGATTATTGTACGAGAATTATCAAATAATTATTCATGTTGGTTTTTCGTGCCGTTTATCAATTGTAATTCACGAAGAATACATTCGAAACAATCATACATAAATTGTCCGAAAAATGTTTGTAATTTGATAGATTTCACTGCATTCATTGTTGCACGTTTATACTCAAATATAAAATATTGCTCTTCAACGTAATATCGACCAATAGTCATCCAATCAAATTCTGCTATTTGATTTGTTTCTAGAGTTCCGTCATCGGAACAACCATGGAGACGAAGACGAGCTGAATTCAAAGATGTTACAACACAACCATTATTTTTACGTGAAGTACATGGACATAGAGGAAATGTTATTGTATTATAGATATCAGTCAATGTTTGTGCATATTTTATATATTCAATTTCATCGAATGCTTTCAATGCTGATCGTTGGTCAGTTGTCGAATTCTCCGAACGACTTAATTGATCGACGGCCTACAATAACAAAAATCCTAAATTAGAACGGACGAATATCGAATTGAAGGTGATTCTTTGCAAATTTAAATGTAGACAATTCTCTGGTTTACTATTATTTTACTTTAAGTTCAAATTTATCACTAAAAACACACTGTGTACTTGCAGAAGAACGAAATCACCGTTTAAAGAACGAAGAAAAAAAAAGTATCGTATGAGTCAATATAAGATAAGTAAGCAAAATTTACTCGACTTCACAATAAAGTCCATGTCTTTATTTTTCTTTTGAAATCTTATAGAATTCTTGTGAAAAATATTAGTCTGTACAAATATGCTTTGTTTTTGTTTACCTCTCGATAGAGATAATCACGCGCCAATGGATACGTCAATAATTGATTTTCGATGTTTGGTGAAAAGACAAATTTACGTAAACATAAACATGTTGTGTTAGCCGTACAACAATTTTGAATATAAATTTGATGTGGATATTCATCGGAATGAAGTTTTCGTTCTAAATAAATGGTTTCGTTTTTAGATAGAATTTACTTTTACAATGCATACCAAACGTATATTCCAGTATTTCAAAAATATAGAAATACGGTTCACATTCTTTTACTAAATCAATTTTTCGTGCTAAAATCTAAAATCATTGAGACCACACGATCAAAACCATGTTTTATTTTCACCAATCACTCACCTGATATACATTATCAGCAGTAGCTGAACGTTTAATTTTAAACATTGTAACTGATCGATCAGGTAACATGATTTTAATCTCAACATCAATCGAAACAGAATCATTCTCGACAAACACAAAAACAAAATGAAGTTCGAATCATAAAATTAGTCATTCTTACTTGATAAACATCGACCGATAGAAATTCTTGTACTAAATCACAATCACTTATAACACGTACCGAACAAACTAAATGAAATCTTGTCGTAGGTATTCTTAAAAAATGATATTATCTTTTCACTCACCTTTTTCAAGGTATTGTTCAAGGCCACGTCGTCTCGCATCTAACTGCTGATCGGATAGTTTAAATGGCCATTTTTTCGGTAAAGGACTAAATGGAAAATCTGGAAATTCACGTTTTAATTGTTGATGTAATGAATCGAATTCACGATAACGTCGAGAACATAAATGACGACCTAGTACAATGAAGCAAAACATACAGAGTATAATTTCAGGAATACACTTCTACCTGCAATATGAATATTAAACACCTAAAATAAAATTAAAAAAATAAGACATCCAATAAAAACAAAATTGATGCTTCATTTTTACATAATACCGAAAGTATTAATCTGTTCGAACTCAAATCATATAATATTTCAAACATTGATAGTGTTTATACTTAGCAGCGTACATGAAATTTTCCATCATGAGATTCTAATAAACTATAATCAGGTATTGAAATTGCTAATGATCGTCGATCGGTGTAATCATTTGAACTTTCACTTGATTCTTCTGTCGAATATATGTCACTATGTCTTTCATCACCAGCTGAAGCAATAACTAGAAAGAAGAAGAAAAAAAAAAACAAAAGTAAAACGGAAGATGGGCATAAACATAAAATTCAACGGCTCTTTCTGTTTATTTTTTTTTTACCAAGAAGATGAAGATCACGATTACAGTTTTTAATTAAATCGACGACTTGTTTGTGTGATGCACCTTCAACATCAATACCGTTTCTTAAAGAAATAAATTTAAAAAAAAACGACGATAGATTTAAGAAAATCAATATAATTTTAACATACACTTTAAGAATTTTATCGCCAATGCATAGGCCAGCTTGTTTGGCTGCGCTGTCATTTGATACAGCCGATACGTGTTGTAATGGTGCATAAAGTGTACCGTGAATTGATTTGACTTGACCGCCTTCAACTACTTGACCGCGTACGTTAAAACCAAAACCATCATTTGTCTTTTTAATGATGATATCACGTGGTGTTGTTTTTGACACTTGAACATTTTCTTGACTAATCATATTAATAAAATGAATGATTATTTAGTTTATTCGATGATTTGATGTGTGTTCATAAATTTTGGATGATTCATATTTTTCTTCGTAGATTTGGTTTTAAGTTGATTTTGCTACAATTTTTTCTACAAGATAGCATTAATTTCTAAAAATTACTAAATAAAGAACATCATCGAATGAAAATTGTCTTATCATTTACACAATTCTGTAAACAAGATGCTCTAACTAATATATTTCTGCTAATACTGCTCCCTACAGAGATGGCGCTGAATGATAGCTCTCTCTCTTGTGTTATAAATATGTATGGAATAAAAATCTTTCGAAAAAAGTAGACCTATAGAATGTATAGCTTTCATAAACTAAGCATAAGGACAGATCATCGTTTTGGATAGCCTTACAAAGCTAAATTGAATTTTTAGGAAAAAAAAAGACTCGATTTTCTTTTACATTCTTCATAAATATCATCCATATACTAAGTGGTTGAAAGTTTTCGATTTAGTATGAAGTAGATAAATAAAACATAACTGAAAAGATCAAGTAAGATGTATTAATTTTCTCGGACGGTTATGGTCAAGTCATCAATAGATTTTTTTAAAATAGATTTCCTAGCAAAAACAATTTGTTTGAATGATAGCGGTTTATTCATGTATCATATGCACAGGTGATACATAGAGGAAGGAAAAACACACTTCATATATATATTATTGATGATTATCAAGTTCTTTTAATAAGAAAACGAGTTTCATGAGAAATTAAATATTTATACTTGTATAAAAAAATGTCTGATTTCTATTTAAATTTCAAGAAGAAAAAGCTTTTATTTTCTTTGCAATTGAATTCAGTTGTACTGATAAAAAGGCATGAGTTCTTCACGTTTTCGACGACATGAGAAAAAAATCAAAAAGAATTATTTTCAAACTAATCATGATTCTTATTTTATATGTGTCAATCATCATAATCTCTGTGAGACAAGAATCGCTTGAAAAAAAAAAGAAAACAATCTCGTTTGTTGTTCATCACATACTTATACTGATCGAAATGATGCATTATATTCAAACTTAAAGAGAAGTTCCTTTCTCAATTGAAAAATGTTTGTGATTTCCATCGAAAAAAATCTCGCTATATTTCTCAGTCTAGTTAGTAAAGAGTCATGGTAATTTTATGAGGAAAACTAAGTCGACGAGTCAAAGATAGCTTACAGAAATGGATTTGACTATATTGTCATCATTGATTTCGTTCTCAATTGATCAATGAAAAGCTATGATTGGACGAATAGCAAAAGAACGTCGCTCGTTCCATGAACTCAGAAAAAAGAAATATGTAGGCTAACCAAGTTCTTTTTGATTAAAGTAACTTTATTAATGTCAATGAACAAAGTGTTGAATAAATGCTTCTGCGATTCATATAAACTCAAACAACAAGTAATGAGAAGTTTCATAAGATTTTTCATTAATTAAATGAAGGACTTCAAAAGAGTTTATGAAAAATAAAACTGAAATGATATGGTTATCTTGTTAATCAAAGTCGCAGATAAATATTTGAAATATTTATTTTTCGTTTTCCTTTTGAAAAATGTTCAAAATCGTTCACTGTCCATCGTGTTTGTTATTTTCATCGTAAAACAATGAAACACTCCGGTTTTTTTTCATCTCCTCTTTGTGCTCTATGCACGTGTACATGGACATGTTATCATACCTAAGTGAAGAAAGAAAAGCAGTGGTATTGATGAATAAAAATTGAATGATTTGTCTTTCAGGAAATAAAGTTAAGATTCCAATATTTACAAGAAAATTCAATTTACTATTGTTTGTTCAAAAAATGTTTCGAAAGGATAACAATGATGTATGCAACTTTGCTTCAAAATTTCCCTGTTTGATCATATGAGTAATGTCATCAGATTGAATTGATTCAACAATA
This sequence comes from Rotaria macrura, assembly GCA_900239685.1. Classification (NCBI taxonomy): domain Eukaryota; kingdom Metazoa; phylum Rotifera; class Eurotatoria; order Philodinida; family Philodinidae; genus Rotaria; species Rotaria macrura. The sequence goes on from OENT01000194.1 coordinate 121,284, forward strand.
ACAAGCCAACGGCAAACTTAAGAGAATGTTTTTTTTTAATGATGTTGCCATAAAGCATACAATTACATGAAATTTTGAAAATTTTTTGGAATCCTCCTTGAAATACAATATATTTAAGAGGAATGATGTGAGTGTACATATCCTGGACTCGCATTACTCCCACCCTCCATATAGTTGACAGTTCGCGGCCCGACGGAGCGCTTGTGGCTGGAATCGAACTTCTACATAGTGGACACCATTCTGCAGAGTTTGAACAGAGAGTTTTCGTATCGTTGGTTAGCAATCAATGCTGGTGAATTACTTGATGTGAATTTTTCCATTCTTATTTTCAAATGTTAGAATGCCAATTTATAGCTGAAGGGCTAGTTACAACTGATATACGAATGTTGACCATATTTCTATAGCGACGAGTCTGCCAATATTGTCTGAGTCATTAACAGTGATGAATAAACTTCATATTTTTGTGAGTAACTTTCTGGACGAGAGAGAAAAAAACAAGCCAATCACTCTAGAAGCTATCTCATTTCCGAACGAGAAAAGTCAAACTGATCTCACTCGTGTTATGTTTTCAAAAGACTGACGACTTTTTGATCAACTAGCTATCGGAAAATGGGTCTATGAGTTCTGTCCAACTTATAAAAAGAGAAGAGACACGAAGATAGGCGAAGGGATAATTTTCATCGCACTATTATTACATTCGATCGGCCACTAAAACATAAAAGAGTGAACAAACAAATTTGATATTACGGGTGAAGGTGAAGCTCATCCTCAGTCTCACCTTTATTCGGATCCTAATCGTTGACTCTGATGAAACAAAACGTGATATGAATGAAACTAAAGTAACTTTCCCCCTACTAAATTGAGACTGTCTCTATGACCACTAGCTTAATTATTGGTGAGTTTTAGAAGATAGCGCTTGCCGTGTGTATTCAGCACCGTAAACTGCACATTCAAGTCACCAATCTCGACTGACCATTAGCGAAAAATTTTTAAAACTGAACTCAGGTAAAAAAGTTATTTTAATAATTACTGATTTCGAACTTTCTTTTCAATTATAAAAACACACGAAGAACGAATTAATAACGTGCTGAATCCAGTTATATGATTCATTAACATTCTGTACATATCTAGAAAAACATGCATTTTCTGTTCCAAAAACATTGAGTTTTAGAAGAGACACAGGATCTCCATAGTGGGCACTTGGAAAATTCCAATGCTGTTCAATATAGAGAAGTTTTACTGTACTCTAATTTTGTGTTCACGAAACTTCACACTGGAGTGAATAATGATAAGTTCTTGCATACTCTATCAATTATTAAATATTCTCACTTTCGTGATAGAACTTGGCTCATTAATTCGTACTACAGCCATTCTATACTGGTAACTCAACAGACTATAACATGGTACATACAGTTCCGATTATAGTCATTCTTATGTTCTGTACGTTGTGGTCTAGCACAGTCAGAGAAATCCTCTAATCTCATTATGTGAACAAAACTGAAAGATTCATGCCGATAGGAATCATACAGAAATAAAAAAGCATGTTTAAATAACAAGAACTATTTAACACAAGTAACTGGATACATTCAAGTCTTAAGATAGCCCTATTAATGCTAGATCTAATTGTAATAGTTGGAAGTGGCTTAAATTGTATTCGTTGCTTAACACCAACAATCATGCTACCAAATAAACTACGTGAAACACCACATATGTCACATCCCCATCATCAATCAATCGACAACAGTACGCTCTATCATTCAGTGTACAATCATATCAAGGTCGCAAAATTTATCTACAAGAGATCGGTACGAACTCTCGAAATGGTTTTGAAGTTTGAAATGGCTTATCAATGAAAAATAGAAAGCATCAATCATATATATGTATTATTTATCAAACATCGTTATTGTATTATGCATTCGATGTTCGGTCTCATTCATTTTCTTTTTTATTCTTGTTTCTCTGTTTTCTTAAACAATTAATACATGAGGCGAAGTTAGTATGAACGTAACAAGTAATAAGCGTAGCACTTGTTGCTTCAACAAATGTTATGCATTTCATGACACTCACTATAGTAAGTGATTCCTAGAAGAATATTTAAACAAACGCGACAGGAAACAGAAAAATATATATTCTCGCTAGTTCGAAAGCATCAAATGTGAATGGCTCTTTCCTTGCTTTGTTTTTCTCCTGGCATTTTCAAGAAGAGAGTGATCCACGATGAATAGAAAATAGAAAGACGTATTTGAATAGCATAAGCAGAAAACTGTTACAACTAAACATCAAAACTGCTTTGAACTAGGAATGTGCCATTTCAATGCCGACCAACTTCAACTTCATGCTCAGCCAAGTCTAGTCAATTCCTATTCCAAGCTAAGGATTGGATTTGGTACATCCGTAATTTCAACTAAGAAGGCAATTGACACGACGCTTTGGACTTTTAATTTTTGATGTGGATATTACCGGATGTTGCAAAAGGTTTTCGACACTTTGTTTTGCATGTATCTCTTCACAAGAACATGATAAAACGTCTGTCTTTCTTGCGAAAGATATGCGCTCGGATTCTCTACAAACTCTTATTTGTCCTAGTTTAGAACAATATAATTAATCGTTTTTTTATAGGTTGCATAGTATGATTATATGAAATGATCCTAATTCCCATACACGTCTTTTTCTGTTTTTCCAACGTTTTTTCTGCATAAAAACAGGCATATGAGAGACTCTCCCATTGTAATTGGAGTGTGTGCAGAATGTTCTTTTACAATTATTTGTAAGGGTTTGATCACATCTATATTTTTCTAGAAACTATGAGTTGCCTTAACTGCTACGACAAAAATCGGCTCCTTGCCATTTTGTTTTTGAAGTCTTCATGCAGTGGAATTGCTTTTCAAGCGTTGTTTGAACTGCACACAGACAGAAAAATTAATTTCCTACTAGATACTGCCAGGATGAGATGGGTTTCCTGATAAGTGGCATTTCTAAGCATGTAAGCAATCGACACAGGACTTCACGAGTTGAATGCAGTGTAAAATGTTTTATGAATTGAATATTGAGTTCCATAAAAAGAAGGAATTACTAAATAATGTGTGGAAAATAGGATCATGTCATATAATCATACTATGTAGCCTTTAAAAAGAGTTCAATTATATTGTTCTAAACTAAGACAAATAGAAGTTTGTAGAGAATTCGAGCGCGCATCTTTTTTAAGAAAGACCGAGGGTTTAGGTGTGTGCCCAACAGATATCGGCGTTGATGTGTGTCTACGTACCACTGTCGCCGGCTCTATAAATATTTTAACCACACCCATGCCCTCAGAAAGTATCACCTTGAAGAGAGTTTATTTGATTTTAAAACTAAAAGTTTGTTAATAATCTTATTACATGATGATACCTTTAGATAAAGACTCACAAACACGTACTCATTTGAATATTCTGACGTAAAATTATTTTTTTCTGATTGATTAACTAAGTGTCTCGCATTTTCCTTCTATCAACGCCTATAAAAGAAAAGGAATGAGTTCTGATCAATGAAACGCTTCTTACAGATTAACAATCTTGCATAAAAACATGAACCTGAATTGTATCACTGGTAAACAACACAATCAATTGCACTAGTACATAGATCAATGCAAAAAGCAAAACGTAAACCACTTCCGAAATAACATACGAAACGAAAAAAGTTATTCTTTCTAAATTTGAAAACGAATTCAAATCAGCATAGTATTACACTACGAGAACACACATTATGATTTGTATTATTCATTTTCCAGTAGTGATGTATGTCAGTTAAATTTTTGAAATTGTTTGAATAACACATTTTGCATTCACTAGTGAGATCTTCGTACTAAGAAACACAATATGACTCATTGTTGATCGAAAAGTGAAATACTTTTTTAACGTTCAAAAATAAAATGAAAAAAACTTGTATTATTATCGATTGATGCTACAAATAAAATCTGATTCATTTTTATTGTTTAAATTTCTTCAACAAGACAATTTTATATTAAAAATAGAGTTTTTTTTCTCACAGAAACATATATCTCAATTATAAGAGCAAAGAAATCATAGAATAAATAAAAGTTTTAAAAAAATATTCAACTTAAAACAAGAGCATAATATTTGTTGTTGACATATTATTTAACACTATTTGGATCAACACCAAGTTTCTCAGCTCTCAATCGTGCTACTTCACTCTTTGATGTTGTCAGAGGAATGAAGAGTACAGATATAATTTCAATGTGTGCTGGATTTGTCAAACGCCATTCTATTGTATTGATGTCATCATCTTGATGAGCAACATAACCTAATACAGTACTTCTATAAGGCTTGAATGAACCACTTTTAACACTACACTCCAACACAGGTATAAGACATTCATCGTGATGTGTAAATGTGACTGCGTATACTGGATCTGAACAATAATGTATACTTGGTGTTACAAATATTCCATTTGAAAAATCGTCCACACCGAATGCTGACTCTCCTCGTGGAATATGACTGCTTGGTGGACAAATACGTAATCCAATCGAGACTACTGTACTTGGCATAACGAGTCCATCCATAAGAATTGATTCTATAGCTTGTATACTTGTTCCATGATAAGCAATATGAGGGAAATCTTTTCTATTGTGTTCACGAATCTTTAAACAGTAGCAATAAATAGGATGGCTACGAACTTCAAATGATTTTTGATTACCACTTGGAATAAACGCATCTGGTGGAAGTCTTAATAGAGAAGGAATAATATCAATATGACGAATAAAAGCATGTGTTTCACCGATTGAAACTAAACGTGTGTGTCCTGTTCTGTAAGAAAACCAATAGGATGATGGTTGCATCCAATTATATAGCAGTGCATTTGGTTCACTAGTAAAATATACCATTGGCATATCATTCAATTTAGCATTTCCATTATTATACTTTGTTTTAAAAAGACAAATACAACCAGGTAAATTGAATAAATCAAAATCTGGTGACATTATGTAATCAATATCAATGGAAAGATTCTCATTAGCACAATTATTTGGAAATGTAAACGATAAACCTTCAAATATAAATGTTTGATTATCAGTTAATTGACCACGAATTTTTATTGATGAACTTCGGCACTTTGAAGCAAATTTATGATGAATATCACGCATAGAATAATTAGGAAGTTTGTTTTGAAGAATATGACCACTATGAGTATAGCGGGCTTGTTCATGTGCTGTTATACATAATGGTAGTTGGATAAATTTCGTTTTTCCATACCGAGCACGACATATAGCTGATAGAACTGTTGCATCATCATCGTCAAAATTTAATGGACGCCGAGCAATAGAAAAATTTCGATATTTATTTCGCATTGAATCAGGCATTGCATGTACAAGATCGCTATACCTCGCATTACAACTTAATTGTAATTTTGCTAATGGTTCATTACCAGACTTTTGACCATCGCCATATAAGTGTATTGAAAAAAAATTATTTTCTTCTAAATTAGCTCGATACTGTTTTAGATGTTTTTTCATTTCATCCGTTCGTGATTCGTCAGTAGGCGTTGAACCAAATTTGTTTTTTATATTTATATCAGCTCCATAACTTAGTAATAAGTCAACTGTTGAAACATGCCCATGATAGACAGCACCATGTAATGGTGTACTTTCTGATTCTTTTGAAAGTTTAATATTAATATTAGCGTCTCTGTCTAAAAGCCATTTTGCAATCGATGTTCGACCATGACGACATGCAACATACAATAAATTGATACCTTGATCATTAACTATATTCGGTGATTTATTACCAAAATAATATTCAAACCACCAATCGATACCATTAGCAGCCATTTCAAACATATTTCGTTCACGCATTGATTGAAATAAATTCGTAATAGTTTTTCCATGAATAAAACCTTCTTGTTCAGCTGTCATACACCATTTGTTAAGTAACAGTGGATTAGCGCCTCGATTAATAAGATATTCTACAACTGATTCATGTCCACCATAGGCAGCATGATGTAAAGCTGAATTTAAATTAATATCAATAATATCTAGATTAGCTGAGCGTTCTTCAACTAACCAACGAACAAGATCTATATAACCTTTCTTACTAGCACAATGAAGTAATGTTTGCCGTTGTAAATGATATTGTTCATCAATATGCTTTATTGCACTACTGATATTATGCTTAAACCAATCAAGTTGATTTGCAGCTGCTTGCACAAAAGGTGTCGTTTTCAATTCAATAAACACTTTTGATACATCACTATCATACGATTCATCTTCGGCTGTATGATTCTCCGAATTTTGTTTTCGATAATCAGCTCCACATTCCAATAAACAACGAATTATTTCTCGGTGTCCATAATAAGCACCTACATGTAGGGCTGTACTTCCTGTTCTTTGCGGTAGATCAGGTTCAGCTCCTTGTTCTATTAAATAATAGATGGCTTCAAAATTACAAGCACGTGCTGCACAATAGAGTGCTGTGTGTCCTGTTTTTGGGTCTTGTGCATTGATGTTTCTTAATGTTTCATTTTGTAAACGAGTTTTTAATTCCGTTGTAAGTTCAGGTTCACCAGCTAATTGTTGCAATGTATAGTTTTCTAGAGGTACATTGCTTATCCATTCGTCATATTCATCATATCTCTTACGTTTATCATGATCAGATAATGTTTCATACGCACGACAAATAAGTCGAAATGCTTCAGGTGTAATTTTACGATTGCCAGATGTTCGAAATCGGTCTTGCTTGTATTCCCGAATTCGTGTACGATATGCTTTAGAGAAACAATGAGCTTTATCAGTTTTTTTTACTCCAAGTATGTCGTATGGTGATGCCGCTAATGCTGCCATACCTTTTTATTCTCGCATGAAAATGTGTTACACGAAAAAGTAAAAGTGTTGCTTTGAAAAAAATAATGGCTTCGATAAGAACTCTTTTCTTCTTCCTTTATTTCACTTTTTAATCTTGTTCTTCTACTTCTTTGGAATGATTCAACAAATATTTACCGGGAGTAGGGTGTAAGTTTGCGTATGAGTATAGAATGTGTGGTGCGTAATACGCACTTGTAAGAGCATTTCCATAGTCTATTACATTAAAAGTCACTCTCAATTAGCCCCCCCCCCCTACGTCTACAACATGATCTATACTAAGCGTGATCTAGTCTTAATAAATTTAAACTAATAAAACTAGTTCCACCTGAAAGAGTTACATATCATTGAGAGTCATCATAATCAAAGCCTCTAGTTATCAATGGTTCACCATTGATTTTGATGAACTTCATTCAAAATTTGATAAAACTTATGCGCATCAAGATTAAAATCTATGAAAATCCAGGTTCACAGTGAGCCATCGGATTCTGTTGGATCTGTCTCAATCCGATAAATTCCGATTATTAGAATCAAATTAGAATCAAATCGGATCTCAATCGATTTCTATAATTTCCAACGCATTTCGATTACCAGATTCCGTTGAATTCCGAAGAAAGAATCTGATCGCGTTCATTTGCAGGAATCCAGTCAGTTCCATCAAGTTCCGAGAAGTTAATCGTCGGATTCCAATGGAAAATATGTTCCATGTGTAAAATGATTTCTAATAGAATAAATTTGTAGATTTCATGAAAAAATGAACTCGGGCATGCTATTAAGTGAGGAGAATGAAGAAAAATTATTATGAAATGATTACCAGAGCACTATTTTCCAATTAATACTGAATGATTTCTCATACTAAAAGATTATCTGGTTACTGCAACAAGAATGAAAGGACCAACTCGATTACAGAATTGCACAAGATTAATATTATAAAGATTGAACTGCATATATGACTTGCACGCTGAATTCATGATAATTAGCCATCAAATACTTTCTCAATGAAGAGTGTTCACGGGCAAGATCCATTTAGACATAAAGAGTTTCTCGTGTCACATTCTTTTGACTGTATCAATGCGTACAAAAGTGATCTGTGGTCTCTTTTCATTATGGTTGGCTCCTATCATTTTTACTCGTGTATTTCGTCTGATGTGACAAAATTAGTTTTGCAGCAGTTCTTCTTGACCCCATCATTGATTGCACGATGTACTCTTTTCTTTATTCCTTTTTCTTTCGAGTGAGGATTGTTGTGGGGATGCGAATGTGGGGTTTTGGTGGGGATGCGCAACGTGACTATGATTTTGGTTCTGGATGTGATTACATTATTCGTTGAAGATGTCAACACCGACATCAATACACCCACACGCCACCCTCGCATAACAATATATCGATTTTCATTGTGAGTAATATTTTATTCGTGCAAAATTATAATGTTCAAAGCACTGTGTTGACCCTTTTTAAGAACGAGTACAGAGAACAGAGTTGGTGTGGATCTTCTCTTCAATAACAAGCACACACCACAATCCAGGAGTCATACTCATACTCACAACTATACTCCACACGGTAAACCCTACGCCCACATCCAGCGGTATCTTGTCGAACTTTTCCAAATTAAATCTTCAGTTGAAATATATTCCATTTGGTTGAACTACCATTAGAGTGTAAAATGCAGCATATTCTGTACGCCAATGACAATTCACTTTCTAACTTTAGCAGTACCGAATCGCAGTTAGAACCAATTTGTCGATTCCCTTCGTCGCATATTTACAATGGGGACGTTTCGACTGAGCAATCGACAGTAAAAGAACGGTTAGATTTGAAAAATTTAACCAGTTCATTATTTATTAATCTTACATTTATTTAGTGCTCGTTTTCATCTGAAATCTTACAGTTTCATAACGTGCTAAACAGTCAAGGTAAGCAGAACTTCGTCTCTCAATCATATTTCAATCGTGAATAATCTCAATGCGTTGTCCCACTGGTCCACTACTTAACACGACGAGCGTTGATTCCGCTTTCATCCATTGATGTAATCAACCTATATCGAGAATAGATAGTATTGATCTCGAATCAAATCAGTCTTCATTTCGATAACGGTGATTTGATGATATTGTAAAAATGATTCAATTTTAGCAACGATTGATGGATTGCAAGGTTGAGAAAAGGACGTCATTTCGATATCGATTGTCTGTGTCGATGCTGAAAAATTGGGTGGACATAATCTTGGATTGGTAGCTGATCGGCGGTGACTTAGTGTCGCATGGACTAGAGGCAAATATGCTGTTTATATCGTCGGTCATGCCAAATTATTGACTGTAAGTTTCATTCATTGGTACATGAACTGTTTTCTCTGAACAAATCATCGTTGAATAGATTAATGAGCATCGGTGTCTATTCATCGAATATGTGCGCTGATGTTAATGCATTTTCTACTATAAAGCTTTGAATAATTTCGATTGCCTATTGCGATTATGACTTAATCATTTACAGATTCTCACTTGCGTATTTCTAGGGGAAAACACAATCTAGAAAATGTAACAAGTTACCACATACGGCAAAAATTTAAATACGTCTGCAGCCATAATTACAGAGGATTACACCTTTTCAAAACTTGAGCGTCGACCATTGCTATTCAATTTACTCGAATTTCTCTTCATCTAGTCAATGGAATAAAAACCGCAAGAAAATCAGTGATTAATCGCGGTTTAACCAGTCCGGTTACCGACTCCCATGTCAATGTAATATACAGCAGGAAAGACAAATACCACGGTTTACCGAAAAAAATTGTCCGGTATTCACAACATATGAAGTAAATCCATTGAAATTCAGTTATCTGATTAGGAGATAGCCCGTAGTTCGAAGCTTATTCATTTAAAAATTCAGCACGGAGTATCCTAATAATTGGATCTCGACTGTGTACTAGTGCTTGCCTGATAAGGTTACAATAATCAAAGCATTTTGGAAGTATTGTCAAACCTCATCTGCACGACTCAGGTGTTGAGATAAGAGGTGTCGGCTTAGCACTACCATTGTAATAATAAATGCTTTTGCGGGACTCACATATATTTTCGAAGAATATTGTGAGTGAAAGTTTTAAGGTTAAGCTTTGGTGACTCGCCCCCCCCCCCCTCGCACTTATTACAGACCCCTTCCCAAATGCATACATCCCCCATCACAGACACTCAAAGCGCTCAGAATATTTTACGAAAGGATTATGTGAGTTCCACATTGCAGCCCCAGAGGTGCTACGCTAACAAGCTTTTTTTAATGTTTTTCCATAAGAGTTAAAAAAATATAACTTAAGATTTTCGTATTAGTTTTCAGTTAGCATTAGTATTAAAAACATCACTATTTAATACTAATGCTTACGAAAACTGTATTTACTAATGCTAATTTAATGCCAATTTTGATTCAATACTAATATCAAAGTATTGAATTACGCTTTTAACACTGACCACACAGAAGAATGTTTTTTTCTATATCTAGAAGGAAAGCATTAGCATTCTTTAATACTAATGCTAAACCGACAGCCCAAAATGACACATATCAGCGACGTCTAAACAGTGTCCCATGAGATTCCCTGAACTTCATGAAATAGAACAAGAGGAAACACTGCATGCATAAGTTCCGGGAGGACTGCCCGTCAGGATGTATTAAGAGCGCCGAAATCTACTCACCACTTCCTTCCCCGCTTCTAAAAATATATCGGAAAAACAAATTGTAAATGAAACCGTTATTCATTTTTAACATCGTGCTTGTGTAGGTGAAAATTATTTAGGATCATACCTAAGCCATTACAGCGATAACTCTTCGTTTTCCTGCTGACAGTGCGCATTTCACCCAGTGGGACTTGTTCGCTGAATGTCTAAGGTGTGCAAAGAATTCGTGATAAACGACTGATTTTTCGGGAAAAAATAGATTTTGGTTCATACAAACTCAAACAAAACTTACAACGATGACGAAAAAGTGAAAAGCCCCAGCTATACCACCTATCCATTCTTTATAAATTCCCATGCGACCTGTAAACCCGCATACAAGTACCCGAGGATTTTTCGTGTCGAATACCTGCAGATTTTCGATTAGCGTTGTAGTATTCCTGTGAGGCCTCCAATCCACCTGCACTCTAAAGAACATATCTGTTTGCTACGTAACAATAAAATGACATAGAGAATTAGACATACAGAAAATACGGCGTTTCAAACAGCGACATGCGTACACTTTACATGTACAAATCCGTGGTTGAAAGAGTCTATGCAAAATTTTGTCCCTGAAAAATCTTTGATCGTAACTATCAAATAAATGAAATCATAAACATAAAATAGCATCGAATTTGAGAGGACGAATTTCATCTTATGTGACTTGTTTTCATGAGTATGATGATAACTACAATGGTATCGACTAAAGTCACTTCACTTTATCAGGAGGTAACACTACTCTTTTTCATAGTTGTTTTTTATTTAATTTTATTGTGATACATACAACGTTTTCATCGCGAAAATATGCCTGTGAATCAGAATCCAGAATATTCAAGGAAAAAAATGGTTACAAACATTGATTGCTTGCTTGCTGAAGGGGAACGAACGGACAGTTCCTCGATAAGTGTATTTTTGAAAACTTTCGCTCGTAATTCGGACATAGGTTGTTCACATGATAAATGATCCTTGTTGGCGCTTCGACATTGTCTAATCAGACCGTTTTCGTTGTATCTACACGACATCAAAGATCTCCAATCATTTATATAGTTTTCTGATGACACTATCCAAGTGAATAGTGGCTTGTCGAGCTTTCGAGAAAAGATGTTATTGTCTCTTGTAGGTAAATAAGTGTTTTATTTTGACGAAATCATGAAAAATAGTTTTGAATACGTTGGAACAATATTTTCTCGCTTGTTTGACGTTCTATAGTATCTTGAATTATTTTAGATTTTTTTATTCGGTTTCAATATGATAATTGCCTCTTGATTAGAATGAAACTGGTATTCTATGAGTTTCAAATAATGTTTACTCGTTATTACTTATACGGAACAATTAATTAGAAAGAATAGTTATATTTCGTCTTTGAAAAACCCACCTATCGTTTCCATACGATACTGGTTTGGTTGCATGGATGTCAAACCATTGGTGGAGAAAAGAGACTACAAAATGGAGCGTTTTTTCATTGGTTGAAATTACCGAAAATAAGTAAGCTACATGAATGTATACACAATTTGTAGTGTGGTTAGTGTAGCCTGTCAATGTCGATTTAGCTTTAACCTTCTCTTAGTTTCCTTTATTTTATTCTTTTTTCTGCGTCATCGATCTTCACATTTATTCTTGCTCTAGATTCCTTTACTGTTGATCTTTTTATTGTCCATATATCTGATGCAATTAAATTTTTCAATATTATACTTTGAAGTATTTCCAACTTATGATAGGGATAAGAAGAACAAAACGATGATTTAATTGTTAAGATTGCTCTTTGAAAACGGCAGGTTATATCAATCAGAAGGGGATTTAGGGTAGTCCTATGGAGCAATTGCAACCCTTTTCAGAAGAATATTTTTCTTTTTTTTTTCAGGCTAAAACGAAGGAAAAGCAAGCACAGACTGCCCCTGATACATCTCAAAACGTGTTCTTGGCTTATGACCGTACTCTCTTTCCGAAAACTCCACCCCACCCCTCAATCCAACACTCTAGATCCGTCACTCGGAAGATTCCAATTATAGTTCATTTGAAATCAATTATGAACAAAGGTCAAATCAATCTCAACTGAAACAAAGCTCATGGCGGGAAAAAACAAATCCGGCGGGAATTTCCGTCTGCCAGTAGGCATTCGACCAGCAAAAAAAGATGTTTTTTGTCGAGTAATATGCCGAAGAAAAGTGTCGATGTATGACAGTGTAGGTGAGAATGAGCACAAAACGTTTTGAGAGCTTGCAAAAGAATCGTTTTTACATTTACTCATTCGTTACCCGCGTTCTGTCGTGTGCTAAATGAAACCGATATTCGTTGAAGTTAAAGATCTGCTGTGATTATTATTGACAATGAACAAAACGGAGAAGACGAAAAGAAAATGGTAACAAATTAATTTAATTAAATAATGAGTGGTTGATAATCAAGTATGAGATGAATTTCTCCATGAGACGATATTCCGGATCTCGACACTAGATTGTACCAATTATCAATGTGACCTACATGAAACAGACAGATTAGAAAGAAATGAGTTTTTCGACTCGAAAAATGAGTCGAGAGTCTCGAAGCGACAAACGTCTATGGTATAAATCTTGTAATTGAATTTGCAGCGATCCAATTCTATCGTAGTGAATCGGATCTTTATCAAGGACGTCGACATACAGAACATCTTGCCCGTGAAAATGATCACTAAACGAATGAATAAATAGTTGAAATTCAATGTTAATATCGACAAATGAACTCTCTTACAAGAAGAAAATTTCGTTCCATTGAGGATTCTTTGTGTTCGGTTTAACTTTTGTCTTTTGCTTCTTTTTTGTATCGTCGAGGTAAACCCTAACGAATGGATCACTTTCACTAAACAAATCTTTCTTTTTCAGATTTCTGCCAGCAACAACATTCACTATTAGTTGAGCCATTTGGCCTTTCTTAAACAACAACAAAAAAAAACCAATTGTCATTCGAAACTCTTCCTTCTCTTTCCTCCCAATCTATCCCTTAAGACACAATGTATAGTATTCGAGCTTCGCTCGATTACGCATAATGAGATGCGAATCACTCGCTTCGGCCTTACGAAAAATGAATACCCAGTGTACTAATCCATTGTTAATTTTTGTACGGAATCACAAGTATTCTAAGGTCACCTACTAATGAAAGACGGAACATGCTTATCTCAATGTTTCACCGCTCGCTATAAGTTGTATGATCAGCTGTTTCACATATGACCAGATTGAGTGGCTCTTAACCTTAGCTTTCGCTTTCATTTCAATTATCTCAAAAGGAGTCGAAGGCAAATTACTTGCAAATCAATCATTTTCTGAGACTATTTGCTGATGAACGGAGCAAGGTATCGATACTTTCACCTTGCACTTCACCGAATGTCAAATTAAGAAAAATAAACAACGAAAAATGGTGACTAACGAGTGAATAGCAACAATTAAAAAAAAATTAGCTCCCATCAGCAACAGACGATGCGAAAAATTCGTGATATTACATTTTCTGTATTTTCTATTAGCATTTTGAATCAACAGATATGTGAGTTCCACATTTTAGCCCCAACAGGGCTGCGCCAACTAGCTTTTTCACCAAAAAAGCGAAATATGTGAATATTACGTGAGGAAGACTTCCTCTATCCAGTGGTATATATATTATCAAGTTCTACGCACCGATGATACCGAAAATTGCCTCCATATGGCTGTAGTGTACAATAAAAGGTAGTGAACGTAGCGCCATCTATTGACATCGTCGGTGTACAACAGAACATGCTAATATAATTATCACCGGATAGAGTAAGTCTTACGCCGGACATATATATATAAATGCCGCCTTTTGATCAAAATTTTATAATGGCCTTTGCATATTTTCAACAAACCCTACCAAAAGCGACAATTTTTTCTGTAGTTTTGGTAATTAGCTATGGTATCAATATCAAGTACAGTGAATAAAACTGATTATAACTGAGACTAAGACTTGATTGATTTTTGGGAGTTTTTATAAAGGAAGTGTACCGTCTTTATGATTATAAAAATGGTTCTGGTGCATCCCTAACTGTAATATACAGGGAAATTGACAAAAGTAAACTCATAAATGAACCTTTGTAAATGAGTAAAAGTATACACAAAAGTGAAAAGTAGTTTTCACTTCCATCCAGGTGATTGAACCCGAACGAATCTGATCGGATCCAATCAACGAACGAAATCTTATCGGAATCCTGGTTGAGGAATAAGTAACTGATCTGACGGGAACATAGTGATTTATTATTTGAGTACCAATTAGTACCTGATGACACCATGAGAGGCCTGTCAGAACCCTATAACGGATGTCATCGGATTCCAATACTAAGCATCCGAATGTCGTTCCACAACCAGGATTCCGGCGGTTTTCATAGAAATTCGCCATAAAATCCGATCGGATCCGATTGAATCCAGTTGTTGGAATGGATCTCCTGGATACATATACTAATGGTGACTTTGAAAGGTACACTTATAAATACTATTTACGCTTCGTGAAAAACTATTAAAAGTACTTAAAAGTAACTTTCGTGTGTTAGATATTTTACATGGCGTGAACGCACAATATTAAGTGAGAAAGAAAGTAAGTAAGAAACTATATCTTGCATGACTGCACACATGCTGTTCTTCGTATCACATTAATAAACCAATTAAGATAAATATTCATCAGTGTGATTCGAAAACATAACAGTATGTCACTTGTCATCAAGAAAAAACAACGATTTCTTTTTCTAAAATAACTCAAATAAATATATATTTCGATCCCGATTTTATTATCATATTTCGTCGACTTATAACTGATAAGATTCATTTTCTCTCGCTGAAGTATTGAAAAATAAATCAAGAAACCCACGATTAATATCTCTCTAATGATCTCTTCTCGACGAAATAGAAAATATTGACAGACAAAAAAATATTCAATAGATTAGTCAACAATCATTGAAAAGAATCATTCGAAATCTATTCAACTAACTAAAATTTGTTAAAACAAACCTTCGCTTATGCGTTTAAATGAAAATCAAAGTAAATTGGTATAAGAATTCGTCGAAGTCACAATGAAATTTGAAATTCGAATGAATATTGTCTTCAAGCTTCTTCTTCCGATTTTTTCGAACACAGATGAATACTTAAGTACATACAAACGATTTATTATGTCGAAAAATATGCTTTTCATCAGGTTTTTTTCTTTTTTTTATCTGTTCGTTATTTTCTTATGTTAAATACCAGCGTAGTCTACACAACCACGACAAAACAAACAAAGCTGAGTCATCGATCCCAGCATGTTGACTTGGGTAGTGTCAAATCTCAAAGTTGAATTCAGTTATTCAAACCATATTTAAGCTATTCAATATTTTTGGTTCACTACTCACATATGAATATTTTCAATCATTCAAGTTGAGATAACTGCATACATGATCTTTAATTATTGAAAAATTTAATGTCTAAAATTTTAGTATTCCACAATTCAATAATTGAATGGTTCAATGAAACTTTCAGGATTGACATCAAGACTTTGCGCGGGATGAGTTGTTACGAACAAATATTCGTCCTATACCACGTGGAGCCCTGTTTGGCACATGTGATCGATTTTACGCATTTCATCATTTTCACCTTGTTTCAACATCAAACAAATCAGCATTTCTACTCTTTAAAACTAGATCAATTTTTTATTTGATTTTAAACAAAAGTCACATTTTCATTTATTTTCTGACATAAAACTAAAATAGCTTTCGAAAAACTTTTTTACTTAATCGAATCAATCACATTCACATGCCTCTCAATTCGATAATTAACTATTTTACTAGTGTTTTATTAAAAATCGATTTTAAATCAAACGAAATATTTTCTCATTTCAAAAATCGACTTCAACGAGTTGTCCTCTATTGAATACATTGGTTGCCAAATGAGTTAAATCCCACGTTCGTACTTTTCATCACTTAAGGAATAATATCTAGTTACTGGCAAAAAACCTATTTCAAACAAACTTTTCCTAAACAATAATTTCTCATGGATCTTTCCTTTTTAGCCTTATAAGTCACATATCAACCTCACGGTGAGTCATCATTGCCTCTGAATTAGTAAACATTTTTCAGTTATTTTCTTCTCAATTAGAGTAAATGGTTAAACAATTAGTTTCATCTTTCCACCTTACTTCGAAAGTGATTGCAAAAATCCCGTTACCTTTTCAGTGTAATGACACAGATTTTGATCTCTCAAGCGACTTAGCGGATTTTCGGACATGCTGAAATTTGATCTCTTACTGATCTGTTATTTATATGAGGAAGTTTTTCTCACGGATTCCCAATATAGTTGCAATAGCTCGGTCGTGTTCAACATTTTAGTTCTGTTGTGAGTATGTGTCCTGAAAAACTGTTTTCCGCTATCGGTTTCTACAACTTGTCTCTCTCATGTTCACAACTATATTGAAGGATAGAAAAGTGCAGATGGTTACAAATGCTATACTAGTTTTCCGTATTGATAACATATATGTTAGACTTAAAGCTTATAAATCGATTGTAGATTTATTGGTGGTTTTGTCAGTAGGAGTTTTTGCTGTTTATTTCGTTTCTGCGAAAAGTATCGTATAGATCAAAAAAAAGTATCAACCATGACACAGATCACAGTGATAAACAATGATTCTATTGTGTTTGGATAATATCAATTAATATGAAAGTGAACCGATACAATTTATTCGGGATATTTTATGAATATTAATTCAATACAAATATACAAATTCATGCTTCGGAATAGAAATATTCATCAGCTCCATGAAACTATTATCTGTTCCAGGAGTCAAGGCACTCGGTTGTTTTTGAATTAGTTTTCATAGGAACAAGATAGAAACCTGCGGTTTTCATATTCTGATAGCTAAGACACAGACGCATATTTTCATTAACGATATCTTTTCTAAAAAACATCTGAAGACCGGTTTTCTAGAGTGCATTTGAAAAATCGTGCTGGATTTCTGAAACCTACTATAGGAGTTTATTAATTTGTTTACATTTGCGCAATCATCATCAAAAACTGGATCGACTCATGTTTATTCTGAATCTTTCCACGAACGCTTTTTTACGTCCAAAAACTCACCCCACACCCACTCTGACCCCCGATTCGATCATTTCCGCCATCGCATCCTGCAGGAAGCGAGAAATTTTCGGTTAACTACTATCAGGTTCTTGCGACTTTTCTGTCCGAAACGGTTTTGGAAAATGCCGAAAATAGATGCAGTGCTCAGGCCAAAAAATCATTGTATCAGGAAAGTGAAGTTTTCGAACATTTCTCCCAGTGAAATACTTAGCAAGAGCTTTGCCCGATCCGAACGGATAAACCCACAGAAAATTCGCGTTTCCTACGATTTATTACAAGTATTTATTAAAATTCTTCCAACGCTCCAAATCCCACTCAAAGAAGATCTTCTAAAATCATTGATGTTTTTCCTTTGTATTGATGAGTCTTTTTGAGACTGCTTATAGTGGCAAGAAAACTAAAGATCGTTAATGATCTTTTCTTCGAGCTCATTCATTCACGTGGTTGGGACTTTTTGTTGCTCACAGATATAGAATGAATGTGCAAGACTATCTTTCCAATTCAATCCTTAGTTCATGCTTGTCTTCATAGTTAATTCAAAATTTGAAAAGCGTTCAGCTGAAAGCTGTTGAAATCTTTCTTTGGAGAAATTGCGACTTTATAAGAGAATCCTTTTCTGAAATATTTGAAGTTCCACGTTGAAAGTTAATTTTCTCCCAATGAGTCTCTCTGTGAATTCCGAATTTTTTCGAAAAAAACTTAAAAAATTCACTGTTAGATCTTGGAAGTCTTACTTTCTATGTCGAAGATCATGATGAATCTCAACGAGATGGGGTTTAAGATGTCTTCTGTCTCTGTGCATAGAAAATTATGAAGAAAAACGACTGTGTAAAAATGCTATCTTCTGAATGATTAAGAAACTTTGTGATAACGTTTGTGGGTTTCTATGACTTTTTTTATCTTGAGTTGCTCTTGAGATCGTTCAAGAAACCTCAGAATACCTCTTGAAGTATTTCTCATTAGTAATTAAAACAGAAATCATTTTTGCGAGGTCTACATCATTCGTTCTGTTATTGAATTAGGGATCCAATTCGTCCGGTGATTGAAATAAGTAGAGCTGAGTCGGAAACGATTGGGTCTTGGTCGTACTCTTGTCATCGGAAAAGCATTATTTTTCGTGGCTCAGGAACCTCTTTGAGACCTCATGACTGTATCCGTGCGTGTGTTTTGGTGACGAAAATTAGAGGGAAGCGCGTTGGAATCGTTTATAGGAACCGATTTACAGATCCCACTTCTATCATTTCTCTGGAAAAGCACTGCATCCTGCCGTAAATCCTTGATCTGGACAAAAGTGATAGAAAGATTTTGTATCCTAATCGAACCGAACGAAACTTCACATTCATTTACTTGTTAGATCGATTGAGACACTTATTTTCTCAGGATAGATTATCTGTTTTATATACAGTTTCAAAAGTCACAGCGACATACGTCTGAAAATCAGGAGTTTCGATAAAATTCAGGATATTTTTATCTTATCATAGTACTATACTGCGCAGGATGAAATCTGCACTGAGTATATCAATCAATGAAAATTCATTGGAATTACTAGATTATAGTTTCGTTGAATACACGCTTCGAGTTCTGCCTTTTCATTCTTGCTCTCGATCTCTTATTATGCATTGTGTAATCGTTTCCTATGGCACGTGCAATCACGGATAGGGTACCTGTTACTATTGGAGCCTCATTTGTTTACAGCCGAAGTTGTAGTTTTAGCAGGAAAATATGCCAACAAAGAAATAAGAAAAATTCATATTCTCGCACTTTTGAAGATTCTGTACTGATCTTTTCGGAACTCGAACCATTTCCAAGTATCAAACCTTATTCCTCCACATCTATTTAATAAGCGAAGAAAAGAATATACAAGAAAACTTAAGTAAACCGACTAAAATGTTAAAGTTAAGGAATCATACAAAATTGAATACAGCTAGGCACGGTCGCAAACCGTATGATATAGATATCACTGAAGTACTGGTAGTATTCAATTTAATGATAAAACAGCTATTTTCAAAAATCATTTAATTCGAAATAATTGAAATTTAAACTGATTACAAGAAAAAATATGTACAAATTTAGTAAGTTTTAGTACCATCTTTCTTTTTACAGAAAACACTCGATAAATGTTCCCATAAAATTTTAAAGAAACGTTCAGTATAACAAACTAAAACTTCAAGATGCTGTATACATGGTCTTAAAGAGATAAATCTTGAAAAATAAGGAGACTCTTGTCGAAAATACGTTGACAAGTCAATAGGGAGTCTCCAAAGAAGTTTGAAATTCCAATGGTCTCATCGTAAAGTCTCGTAATTAATTAAAATTTCGAGAGAATCACTAGAGACTACCGGAGGCGTTCCTGGAAATGACGAAATAGAAGGAAAGCCGAAAGTCCCCCCATGAGTCTCGAAGGACGTCTTTGGAATATATCGAGAAGAGCCGAAATCCTCTCAACACTTTCTTCCCCACTTCTAAAAATATATCGGAAAAACAAATTGTAAATGAAACCGTTATTCATTTTTAACATCGTACTTGTGTAGGTGAAAAATTATTTCGGATCATACCTAAGTCATCACAGAGATAACTCTTCGTTTCCCTGCTGACAGTGCGCATTTCATCCAGTGGGACTTGTTTGCTGAATGTCTAAGGTGTGCAAAGAATTCGTGATAAACGACTGATTTTTCGGGAAAAAATAGATTTTGGTTCATACAAACTCAAACAAAACTTAAAACGATGACGAAAAAGTGAAAAGCCCCAGCTATACCACCTATCCATTCTTTATAAATTCCCATGCGACCTGTAAACCCGCATACAAGTACCCGAGGATTTTTCGTGTCGAATACCTGCAGATTTTCGATTAGCGTTGTAGTATTCCTGTGAGGCCTCCAATCCACCTGCACTCTAAAGAACATATCTGTTTGCTACGTAACAATAAAATGACATAGAGAATTAGACATACAGAAAATACGGCGTTTCAAACAGCGACATGCATACACTTTACATGTACAAATCCGTGGTTGAAAGAGTCTATGCAAAATTTTGTCCCTGAAAAATCTTTGATCGTAACTATCAAATAAATGAAATCATAAACATAAAATAGCATCGAATTTGAGAGGACGAATTTCATCTTATGTGACTTGTTTTCATGAGTATGACAATGGTATCGACTAAAGTCACTTCACTTCATCAGGAGGTAACACTACTCTTTTTCATAGTTGTTTTTTATTTAATTTAATTGTGATACATACAACGTTTTCATCGCGAAAATATGCCTGTGAATCAGAATCCAGAATATTCAAGGAAAAAAATGGTTACAAACATTGATTGCTTGCTTGCTGAAGGGGAACGAACGGACAATTCCTCGATAAGTGTATTTTTGAAAACTTTCGCTCGTAATTCGGACATAGGTTGTTCACATGATAAATGATCCTTGTTGGCACTTCGACATATTCAAATCAGACCGTTTTCGTTGTATCTACACGACATCAAAGATCTCCAATCATATATATAGTTTTCTGATGACACTATCCAAGTGAATAGTGGCTTGTCGATTTTTCGAGAAAAGATGTTATTGTCTCTTCTAGGTAAATAAGTGTTTTATTTTGACGAAATCATGAAAAATAGTTTTGAATACGTTGGAACAATATTTTCTCGCTTGTGTGACGTTCTATAGTATCTTGAATTGTTTTAGATTTTTTTATTCGGTTTCAATATGATAATTGCCTCTTGATTAGAATGAAACTGGTATTCTATGAGGTTCAAATAATTTTCACTCATTATTACTTATACGGAACAATTAATTAGAAAGAATAGTTATATTTCGTCTTTGAAAAACCCACCGATCGTTTCCATACGATACTGGCTTGGTTGGATAGATGTCAAACCATTGGTGGAGAAAAGAGACTACAAAATGGAGCGTTTTTTCATTGGTTAAAATTCCAAAAATCAGTAAACTGCCTATGTACATACTATGACAGGCGCTATACTAAAAATGTAGGCCACATAGCTCAATTGATTTGTGGTTGGTTGATTGTCAGAACCAATAGTTAGGTGTGAGATATTATTTATTTATTTATTTATCGTTAACTTCTATGTGCACAATGTAGAGTGTTTTCTTTCTCATCGATTGATTTTGTGTATTAACTTCGAATAAGTGATTCGTTTTAAACGTTCATAAGTTTGTTTTTCGATGCTGCAATATTAACTGTTTCATTCATTCGGTTTTAGATTATACTCGCTTGTCATCATTGTTGATAATTATTAAACGTTTGTTATTAAATAGTTGGTTTTGATTCATTCTTCATTTCATTTTTTTTCTTTTTTTTAGCATAAATGGCACGTACAAAGCAAACAGCTCGTAAGTCAACTGGTGGAAAAGCACCACGGAAACAATTAGCTACTAAAGCTGCACGAAAGTCAGCACCAAGTGTAAGTGATATTCAAAAGTTTCTGTTATTTAACTACTGAAGATTATAGTTACTATATTTGACCTTGGACTAATTTCAAACATGTACGGAGGTCGCTAGAATCTGAGCAAGATGTCGTTAACTAAATCAGCCAATCGAAAGATTTTTTCGAAAGGGTGCACACGTAATAGAGTTCATAGATTTACAATTAGTGTGGACTACCTATGCGCCCACATGTTAAATAAAAGAAATATGCATTGCTTCTACGAAGCGTACTGTTGGTGTTTCTAACAATTGTCCAAAATATTATTTTGTACATAGAGTTTATCAGGATTTTTTGGTAAAGATAAAAAGATTCCACTGAAAGCATCTCATAATGTTTTAATACTCCTTCATTTATATAGTATTTCTTTTTTTGGCATGATGATAGATTTAGGGGGACTCATTAAGGAATAAATATGCACTCTGTATGTGACGTATTTACTGAAACATATTCGTTAACGACTTGCTGTGAGCATTTCGCTACTTTGAAACTTGATTAGAACTATTCATTCATAACTGATGAAAGTCGTTTTCCTTATCTAGATATTTCTAAAAGTGAAAGATTCTCATGTTTTAAACCATAAAACTTCGATCATCTTCATATAAAATCACTGCATCGGTCAATATTTCAAATATGTGATATTAGAGAATCAAACCCGACTGAGTGCTATCTACTACTACAACGTTGTTCTTCGAGACATCCAATTATTATGATGAAAAATAATCGGCGCGAATTGTTACTGAGAAGTCTCGGATCTGTTGCACTGAAAAGTTTTTTATCATCTCATTATTTCTCTAATGGTTAGTTGAACATGTTGATTACCCATAAAACGGTAGATTGTTTAGAAAAATTGAATACATGGGATGAGTTTTTATTGCATGTATCATGATCATGGCGTATCTGAATGTCATCACACACATACACAAGCTAAGCTGCAACTTTCAGTATGTAAAGTGGATCTGTAGGGTTTCTCTTGAATAATATTTACATGCTTTTCGAATAATTGAGCATTTCAATAGCTGCCGTAGGGTTTCGATAAGTCCAATCAGTTGAGCAATATGTTTGATATTTCTTAAAATAATTCATTGAAAATAGTGGATATCATAATAATGATCATTGACAATGATAAAATATTGTATATTTTCATAGACGGGTGGTATCAAAAAGCCACATCGTTTTCGACCAGGTACTGTAGCATTACGTGAAATTCGTCGTTATCAAAAATCGACTGAACTGTTAATACGTAAATTACCGTTTCAACGACTTGTCCGTGAAATTGCGCAAGATTTCAAAACTGATTTACGTTTTCAATCGGCTGCCATTGGTGCACTTCAGGAAGCGAGTGAAGCTTATTTAGTTTCACTTTTCGAGGATACAAACCTATGCGCTATTCATGCAAAGCGTGTTACTGTAAGTGTGATTGAGATTGTCTTTGAAATAGACTTGAACTGAAGGAATATTGTATCTTTTTCTTATAGATCATGCCCAAGGATATTCAATTAGCACGACGTATTCGTGGTGAACGTGCTTAAGAGAATAATTCAATAACTATGTGTAAAAAAATGTATCATTCACTTTTTTTTTGTTTCACATCGATTATTGATTTATTTCCTATTCTTATTTTCTTTTCTCAGGATGACACACTTAGTTTTGATGAACGCACTATGTGCTGAGTCAAAGATTTCCTATTGTTTTCTTTGGAAAAAAAAGCACTCCAAGAAAATCATAAATAATCATCTATGCCCTTTCTTCTTTACATGTCAAATGAACATCGATTTTGCTTTTCTTTTTCGTTCATTTATCTTGTGTTTGTCTAGAATTTTCTTCTACATGTGGATAGTGACGTGCATAAACGAAAACAAAAATCGTATCGCACGGTTTTGAAATGAAATAAACATTTATCGTTTTCTGGTAGCATATCAAGATTTAACAAAAAAATAGAAAAATGTGTTTTCGGCATCACTTTAATAACAATTATAGGAAAAAGATGAATGATCAGTTGTATTCAATAAATTTTGCTTATTGTCAACAACCATTGCAGACATAGTTGTTTGAAATAAAGAATGTCATAGACGAAGATGAATGATGATGCAAAATCCATAGACATTGAAAAATATTCTTGTGATTATCACTTCATAATATGCTATTTGATTAGCTTGAATTCTCGGAACAAAATTGGCCGTATGGTATGAGATAATAAACCGGTAGATTATATTCAATATTTTATATTCTTTTCTCTTAGTATCTTATAAATCATGAGAATATTTAACAATAATAAAATACTTCTATTCAACTTTTTAGAGTACCCATAGTGAAAACTGAAAGATTTTAAGAACAAATCGCTTCTTATCTTTTGATTCTTGCAATGAAGAAGCAGTGGTCCACTGTATACATAACAACAGCCTAATGATTATTTCAATTACCTTAAGTGAATATATATCTATTTTATTTAGAATCAGTCAACGGTAATCGAATAATTGAAGAGAAAAATTCTTGTTTTTTTAATCATTAATCAAAGTATGTAGTGCAGAGTGTGGTTCGAAAACAAGTTCGACTGACGAAGGACATGATCAATGAAAACCTATAATCTAGTAGATTCAACTCATTTTCGGAGTCAATCTATTGTAATTTTATACACATTATATAACTATGAGTCTACAGGCATCGAATGGATGATTATTTTTTGATTGATAAACTCAGTTTCTTTTTCAATTTAAATAGATGAGATTTCCAGTTTCATTATTTATTGAAAAATATTCGAAATCAAGATTCACTACCCACATTGGGAATATTAGACCACTGTCATTAGTTATAAGTTTCACTTTGAATTTCATATTTGCACAGAATTTAACTGTTGAAAAAAGCTCTTTTTTTCAAAGTATTACTTTACAAAAGTACGTCATGTATCTAAAAGTTTCTCCACCCAGGTCGAAGGAAACGCCTCGTATATCGGTCGCAGCATTACGGACCGTATCATCATTAAAATAGATCGTTTTACGGTCGTGTACCATGACAATGCTGTCCCGTATTACTGTGCTCCTAACGGCACCGCATTGTCAGAGTGTACGACAGTAAAACGGCCTGTTTTCATAATAGGTACAGTCCGTAATGCTGCGCCCGATCTACTACCCGTATCGTTCGACAATGTACAAGAAAAAAAATTTTTACTTTCGATTACTTTCAGAAAATATTTATGATTCATTTGTCCTTGATACAGAAAAAAAAAGTAATGCGATGAGCCCATCTGTATTGACTCGTCGGTAAAACTGCACTAATTCGGTTCTCTTTTAAAATTAATTGACCATATCGATTTCTTACTTCGTGATTGTCACGTATTTTTTACTGAAATCAATATTCGATCTAATGAGAAAAAAAACACGATTAACAATAATTCGATACGAAGGCGTTAATTTGCTTCTGATGTATTTGGTCATTGTCTGTCAGAATCAACTTTTCTAAATTCAATACTTCTTTCCATCGAATTAGTCACTGATTTCTTTTCATACATATGCTTTATGTTTTCATTAAGCTGTTCTATTCCTGAAAGAGTATTTACGCAGTTATTTTCTATAGTTTATAACATTTTGTATGTTTCCTAAAAACAATCAAAATCTATCACAGTATAATACATAGATATTCTACTTTGCATTGGCAAAAGGCAAGATAGTATGTATTGAAAACGACAAGAGAACAACTGTCGAATTAAAAGATAATTATTAACTTGATCAGAAAGAAAAAAAGTTTCTTTTATTTTGATCAACAAAATGAAATATACATATGACGACAGTAACAATTTAAGAAGTCATAAATCGATCAAGAGCAAAGAAAAATATAGACATAGTTGTGACTGTACACATTCTACAAGTACAAAACAAATATTTAGAAGGTCAGAAAACAGTGTTGCAATTGTGTTCGTCATTCTTTTGTACTTACTGTCTATCTGCTCAATGTTTCGGAACTTTTGATTACAGAATTATTTATCGGGAAAAACGATTAGCTCATCAACGAAGTTATTATGAACACTAAAAAATAAAATAACATGAATATTATTTAACAACGATATATTTATATTCGACATTGTTTCTCTAGTTGTTTTCGTATCCATCTATAGAATCATGTTAATCGAGTTAGTAGTTTGTTACTTAGTCGGATCTTATAATATCACCCGATATAGATATTAATAGTAGAAAATATTGATTCTTATATGATGCTTTATATATATTATAATTTTGTAAACAAAGAAATATAAGAATAAAGAACAATATTCGTAGAACAAATTGGCGGTTTTCTATCAATTACTTGTCAATGTCATTCAGAGAAGGTTTATGTTTTGATGGGGGTGAATGATAAAAATAAACTCTAGATGCTACGAGTAAAATAGGAAAAAAACAAAGCTATGTATAAGAATAGATATTGTCGGGAAAAAGAATCATAGCTCGAAAACAGTTGAAAGATAGGTTTTCAGCACTTATTATTACAAATTATATTATTGTTTACAATAATTGTTTAGAACGTTGTATCGAATAAATCTTTACGAGAAGTCTGTCACTTAATACTATTTGACATTTGCAACTAATATAATTATCACAATCGTACGCTATTTGTTTTTCTACCTAATATGGGCAACAATTTTTTGAAGTCTCATCAAAATCACAGTTTAATTTAGAAATAAATATTTTGCTATCAATTCATTATCGGCAGATATTCGAAAAAGGTATCTTTAAAATTAGCAGTTGTTTTAACACATCAAACCATATTTTTATATTTGAAAACTGTTTGCTATTTCCTTATGGATATCATTATTTATTTATATAGAACATCGTTTATTTGATTGCAGAGAATTTTGAAGAATTTGTTTTTACAGAGCATCACGATGCATTCAATCGAATCAATTCTGAATGTAATATCAACTAGAATATTCAAGTTCAAAATTGTTAGATTTGAAAAATTTCATTGCACTACATAATCGTGTTGGTTCAACTTCAATTAAGGAATTTAACTACTGGGTCAATGAGTATGACATGGAAAATTAAAAAAAAAATTCTGTTACTCTATATTCAAAAAAGAAATTGCTATAAAACCTCTGATTTCATGGTTCGTTGACTTAATCTTTCACAGATACAAAAACAAAGCCATCAGAGTGAAGAAGTTTTCTAGTAATTATATTGTCAACACTTAAAAGACCATAGTTTTCTGAAGAAATCCAGTATTCAATAGTGTACGCAAGGCGACAAAAAGCAACGATCTTATTTAGAACATTTTTCACAATGTTACACATTAGTGGAACATTTAAAAATTTGTCTATAATTCTGATGTTAAAGTGAGTGTCTATTGATATAACGTATCTGAAGACGAGAGTTAAAAATGTGTCCACTAAAAATGACTGCCGGTCGTTCAAAGCAATAGAAGATAGTCGATGTCATAAAAAACGATTCGATATTTCTAGATAATATTTTTAATTATTTGGAAAATTTTGAAATTCCTAGGATAAACTAATACGAATTGATATTATTCAATTTCCTAATTGATGGAAATTTTAAGATAGTTACCTGTAGGATACATCGTGAGATAGCAGAGCCAGAAAACGAACATCTTTGATTCTAATTGGATAACCTATTAAATGTGTTGAGTTGTTATCGATTATCTACGTAGTCATAGTTTGAGATGTAAAAACAAAAGAAGTGAATAATTCAATTCTTTTTCTAATTTAACTAGAAAAAGAGTTTTTGTTTATGTGATATATTTGAATGACTGTAATAGTTCTTCAATGTCTATTAACAATGATAAAAAACTGCGAGAATATTTCATATTACTGGATTTTGATACTATTTTATGCAATACAGAAAAAAAAAGACACATAGAAATGATTTACAAAATAGGACACATCTAAATTGTACTTAAACGAATCTAATTGTTTCACCATAGACAAGTTTGTAACTGTTGATAAAGAAGGAGTTCAGATGATTTTTCTACTTCGATATGTATATTTATTTTTGAAAATTACAACGTATCTGACAATAACAATCAAAGGATGCAATAGATGATATAGATTTTCCTAGATTTGGTTTTGTTTAATATCAATTATCAACGTTTTTCATAATAATCGATCAATTTATTGAAAAATAGCTGTGAAAAATCTTGTCGATTGATATTATCTATTGCTCGTCTAGTTCGTTGATTAAATTTTGGACAATCTTGTTCGATAATAGTCATTATTAATGATGTGTATTTTCTGCCGAATATACTTAAAATTTCTTCAATTCTTTTTTCATTATGAGCCATACTAATAGAAAAATCGAAAGGGCATTAGATTCGATTGAGTGGTATTCAATAACATGAAATCTCACCTACAAATATACCCAAGATATGAATAGGACGGCCGAGAAGATTGTCGATGAATGCGTGAATGAGAATTAAGAAATCGACTCATTTCAGGAAATGGATGATGACCTGTTTCCCATTTACTATTTTGCATAGGACGAATTTAATTCAACATGAAACATAAAATCTTCGAATAACTTACTGATCTATATCTAAATTCACTGGTTGACTGTCAATTTTTGTGCAACTAAACAGTAGACAACATGTAACAACCGATATGAAATAAACAATCGAATTCATAGTATCTTTTGTCAAGTGTTAAGACTGATGTGCTTTTAGTGAAATATGCTATTGATAGATCGATTGCGTACTCATATATATATATATATATGTACTATAGAGATGAAAAAAAACAATGCTCGTCAATGGGACATGGCTGTCAGTGGGCGTTATTACAAACAGATATATCGATAGAATGTCAGCCATTTTGTTAAGCGTGGGTGTCTGTTTATTCGTTTATTGAGATTCTAGAACAATTAGAGTTGTGCTTTTCTTTCTCATTGATTTTGTAATTGTCTGTATTATATCTTTAAAGGTTTTTTCTTGTCACACATTAGTCAATCGAAAACAGATAGGTCGATGGTGGGTGTTAACATTAAGTCCATTATGACTTGTCATCTTATTATTATTGTTATTATGAGGTTTAATCGGACCACCCCCGCTACTGATATTGAATTTATTTGTTGAATTATGTCCACAATTATTCTTCATTGAAGATCGATTGGCATTCGTCGAAATGATTGAATGTTGTGCTACACCCGATGATTTGAATTGTATAATTGTTGAAGATGTTGATTTCACTCGTGGAATTGTTTTACAACAACAAAAACAACGGCAACAGCATGATGAAAATAGCTCACGAAATTTGAGACGAAATTTATCTAAGATATAAAACATGCAGAAGAAATCAAAAACAAAGAAGAAATTCGATATATGATTGTTACCACTCAAAACATTGTATATAATTGGATTGATTGAAGAATTGAAATACGGAAGAAAATGTGATATCAATGCACTAATTGTGACGATTTTTACTGTACCCGTTCTTTCGAGATAAACGACTTTTGGCTTAAAACATTCAGAATTCTCATCTAATTTGTTAGCCAATGGTCCGTACGTGATGTATTCAAAATAGCCATATATGTATCTAAATTATTTTAAAAGATTAAAATTTTATTCTCAACCTTTTTCCATTTTTTGTTTTACCTGAATAAATTAAATACATGAACTGGTATATAACATATAGCAAAAATGATTACAACAGATATGAGCATTTTAGCTGCTTTTTGTCGATTTTCTTGAACTATCAAATTAGCGGATTTTGTCGAATTTCTTAAACTATTGTTATGAGACTCCTCTGAATATAAATATAAGTATATAAATATAGATATACATTTAAAAGTATTGTTATGTTCAAAAATTTCTATCAATTATAACTAAACCTGAAAATATGAGTTGACTTGAATTACTTCTATACTTTTCATCATGAAGTATTCTTTCACTTGGTAATGAACCCCACAGAACACGTGCGATACCTGTATATGCATATACCATGAAGCAAAGAGGAACGATGAATAAACAAAGTGATATATGCAATTGATAGAGAAGATCAAGCAATGGATGTGCATCCCATTGACAACTAAATGAATTAAAATAAAATTGTGTGTTCATTATTTTGAATAACTAGATATAAATCTATGAATTACAATGTTAAATAGTTTGTTGGTATTCGATCTCCATATTGTCGACTGAGCGTCATCATAATAGCATCTAAATAAATATTTGTTTTGAAACAGTTGCATTTCTTTTGTTCGCTATTCGTGCACATTGAAATACGATATGTCTGAGATGAAATGTTTGTTCTATCGATATTTCTACATGTTTAATTATAGAATTTTATTTCATTTCTATTCTGAATACAATAATGAATGACGTATGGATGATACCAATTTGTGTAAATTCTCTCTTCTAATCAGAATTTTTGAAAAAAAAAGAAACTCAGATAGAAATACAGGAAAAAAGCAGGACGTAGAGATTGAATTCATAGATATTCAAACAATGAATATCATGATAAGAAAAGCTCACATAGTCAATATTGTAATCTTATTCGATTTGTTTTTAACGAGAAAGAAAAAATCATAAAAGTTCGACTTTCTTTGTTTCTCTTATTTTCTCTAAGACAAAAACAGAATGATTTTTGTTTTAACCTGGAAGAACAAGTAATAATGACAATATCCAAACAGAGAGAATTAATATTCGTGCACGTTCTTTTGTTCCACTAAATTTTAACGGATGAACAATTGCTTGATACCGTTCGATTGAAATAGCCATTAATGTTAATACAGATACAGATATCGACATATTCTAGAAACGAAAAAAGCAATCGACACATTTTTAGTGTTCGTCTATTGAATGATAAAAAACGTTTTATGGCTAGAAAATATCAGTTATAAAACGATGAGAATTTCATTTTCTTTCGTCTTATTCGTTGAATACAAGAAACATGTTACTCCTATTATTTATTTTCATTATTATTCTGCAGATTTCAGCTAACACTGAATCACTAGTGCGTGAAACAAGTTCAGAAGCTGACCTATTGAATAAACTTCAATTTAAACATGAGAGTAGTGTACTCGGACTTCAAGCAGAATACAGTTTTACAATACTCAATACATCATACGCCACAAATATATTAAACATCGATTCATATTATTATTCAATAACATTCATCGATGAAAATCAACATGAAGAACGAATCGAAATAGCCGATCTACCTAATACAACAACAGAATATACTGGTGTACTGAAAATGAAAAATTTAGAAAATGAAGGAAATTATGTGATATGTGTATTTTTTCTTAAAAGTAATCGAGTAGAATTAATTGGTTCAAGTCGTTTTTGTCATGTTGTCTCAGTTTCGGAAACTTGTAAATTAGAGAAAACAGAAGTTTCATTCACAAATCAACCTGTTTATCTTTTAATTATATTTGTTGCCGTTTTACTTATAGCTATTGCAATATATACATATATTTGTGATTGTATTTTTCGACCACGTAAAGCTGATGAAATTCTTAATACTGTGCCAGAACTTTATGCACGTGATCTAAAACATCTTGCTGGTACTGTTCAGAAGAGACGAGGACGCGTCGTCACAAGAAAATCAGAAATTCATCCACGCATCGATTCAGTATCTACAATTGACTATGATCCTAGTGCTGACCAAGAATTTCATAATTATCATGGTTACGATTACGATGGTATCTCATTGGGTACTGTTATTGAATAATGTATGTAAAAAGAAACTGGATTACTTGACACTAGCATGGAACACGAATGATATGTTTTTTTGTTGTGGTTCCTCTGATTTTGTTTTTGTGTCTATTGTATAATAAATACAAAGAAGAAGAAGAAGAAAAAATCTACCTGAATGTAATTAATAAATTTACAAAGAAATAAACCAAAAAACCATGTTTTAGTCACATCTTGAACAACTGTTGCTGGTAGACAAAATACAAGTACTAGAAGATCGGCTGCAGCTAAATTCATGATAAACATATTAGTCACGGTTCTAAACATATAAGATTAGAGGTAGATAAGAATATTCTACTAGATCTATTTCGACAACCTCATGCTTCGATTACGTCGTATGACAATAATTACAAGTAGATTACCAATCGTACCGACTAGAAACACGATAGCATAGAGTACAATACATATCCATTCATAATATGTTGGTATAACATAGTTTAGAATTAACTCAAGTACCATATTATCCGGTAAACATTTACCATCGGTAGCAATAAAATAACAAGAGCTTTCATTAAATAAACATGAAATTGATGAATTCATAATTAAATTCCAATAAATGAGTAGTAAAGAAACAAGTTCTGCAACCAATAAAAACCAAAAATCTCAATGAATACGCAATTAAAATGAAGAAAAAAAAAGTAACGATGAATGCCCGAAAGATAAGTATGTGAAATCTGATGAGTTCTCTTTCGCCATTGTGTAGGTGTATAAAATAGCAGAATTTCGAGAGAAGAAGAAGAAGAAGAAGAGAAAGAGAAAAAAATAGACACATTATTATCTGTTGATTGAACACCGTTCAGAAAGATATATTTCGATAGATCATGGCAAAGAGGCAAATATTTTATGACCCAGATATAAATAACTTCATGAAATATTCAAGGCACTTAATCAATAACGACAATTTTTATTTGCCTACATATTAATAAGAAATAACATATGAATATGGTAGTATTTCGGAAGAGAATTCGCTAATCTAGCTCATTTATTAATGAGAAAACGATGTTTTTTCTTGGTCAACACTTCGACGAAGGATATTCAAGCGATAAAACAGAATCAAAATCTTATCGACCTATTCGTATTGTCTATCGTCACTCATATAGAAATGAATTCCTTAACTGTACATTTGTCGTTTATTTTAGAAAAAAAATACAGCAACATTTTCTCAATTAAAAGTTCATTAATAACGAAGTACAAGAAGTTCTACAGGTTTGTCAATAGATAGTATTTTGATTAATGTGAGAAGCACAGTGAATGTGCCAGTAGGGTTTTTTCTTTTCACTCTCTTATTCTCGCTTACATTCATTGATTAAAAAGAAGACAAGGAAAAAGAAGAAAATTAATAATTACATAGATGAAACATGATGTACACTTTTTGCTCTCATCCTAACCATATCTCATGCGATCTTCCTTACACTTATAAAACTATGTGCGCAGTTAGTACAGCATTATAATTTTTCTAGACACGTATATTTGTATACGGATATATATATATATATGTGTAATTATCAAGTAAGAAAGCATTCTCTGGCATTCTCTTTTATTGAATACAATCTTAAATTATAATAGATATCACCTTTGACGTGTTGAAAAGCGTACTGCCGTGTAATTATGAACTAATTTACCGACATTCTTTTTTTCTATGTTTTAAGACTTCAATGATGTTCAAATATATGTCATGTATATGGAAGCAAAGGAATGTCGAAATCTAAGTTTTAAATTTAAAAGCAAAAAAACTATTTACTTTATTATTCCATTACACAGAATTATGTGTAATTGAATGCAATTGACAGTTTCGTTAGAACATTCAAAAAATTTTTATCATCCCCAATGACCAGGTATTTGAATACGAGTGAAATTTGAATTCTGTTCTTAATTCTAGATTAATGAAAGTAAATGTTTACAATGAAGAAAAATATGTAGAAGTTTCATACGACAATAAATAATCCTATTTCACTATATTTATTATGACAATTCTTTCAGGCATTCATAGAACTAACTTCTTCTTTTTTTTAGTGAGCTACCTAAATATTCATTATTTTATCTATTAAACACAATAAATCTTACTCACTGAAATAGTATAAAAATAGTGATAAAATCATATATCTTATCCTTCGGCCAGAATCTATCGAAGCGTTTGTAATTACTTCATCCATGTCACTTAGACATTAGATATATGTGCACAACAACATAGAATCTGAATGCCATAACTGAGACATATTTAGTTTTAACAAGACTAGTGACATGATATTATTAAATAGGTCTGAATTTGTTCGTTTGGAAACATTTTATTAATGAACTTATTCATTAGTCACACTAAAGAATATCGTGTGATGACCTTAATCAATGTCGTCATAGGTTTTCAACTTGAATGAATACGTCGATTGCGTCTATTTTATTATCAATTTTGCCTCGATGTTCCTATATATTGATTGATAAAACAAATCCTGAAATCTTGATCAATTCATTGCTCGAAAAATAAGACCAATGTTTAATATTCAAAGATTCGTAATTAAATAAAATAAATACTTTTTTCTTTATTGTGAGGAAAATGTTGACAAAAAGAGAAACAAAAACATAATTTAAAATAAAATAAACTGATCACATGAAGTTTTAAAAAAATACATCTCTAGCCGTAGACTTTTTTCTTGCCATCATATCGTAACAATCAGATTAATTATAACAATCATTTAAAAAATGCATGCGTTGATGGATCTTGAAAAGTAATTACAGGATTATGAGTTGAACTATTTTGTTCTGAACTATTAAAATTATTTGATGCAAAAAAACCTGAAAATTTATTTGATCTTGGTGTCATTTTTCTACAAAAGAAAAAAACAAAGAACAAAGAAGAGAAAATTTCTTTTCAAAAGTTATTCATAATACAACAAACCGTTGAGCATGTTCTACGAGTGCCATTGGAAATTGGCCTTTTTTAACGAGACCCAAATCAGCTTTGTTTATATTACGACGATAATCTATGAAAATATAGATCGTGTTGAAAAGAATCAAAAATGTATTATTCAATATATTATCTATTCATTAGTCTAATATAAAATTAAATGAATGGTAACAGAATCATTCACAAGAGAAAATGCCAATGTGTTGATTGATTTGTCAGCGACAAATCAATGCATCTTTGTGACCTTGATGAAGAACGAGTTTAGTTGATTTTTAAGGAAAGATTTCAAATTTCAAATAAGATTATATTTCTGAACTTTGACTTGCATCTTAGCTAAGATGAATATCTCAATAAGATGAGTCGACATAAATTTCCTTCGGAACAAGAAATAGTCAATATATCTCAACAGTATTAATAGCCTTGTAGATTGTATAAGAATTTTTGAATTCGTATCCAATCAGTCATAATCTTGGATTCAAGATTGATTGAGTAGGTTTTCGTTGGTAGAGTTTGCTTGTGTTTCAAAATTTTTCAAACTCAATAGATCCTACTGTTGACAGGAACGATGGGAAACAGTTTACACCTTGAAACTTGTGTCATTTAGGCGAGAGACAATTAGTTCAATAACTTTGATATGATAGTGCAAGCTAGTCATGATAACATGTTTACCTAGTCACATTGTAAATCTATAAGATTGTTTGACATATCAGGATCTACAGTACAGACTCATCAAAAAAAGAATATCTCTTCTATTTATGAAATCGAAGACACGAACTCATCCTACGATAGACATACTTCACAAAGGTTTACGAAGATGCACTAATCAATAGCAATTAATACAATCAATACTAGGCAATTTTATCCGAGTAAGTTTTAACTACTGTTCGAATATATATACATAGCAGATTTTCCAATATATTTTCTGCTAGTTTATATTGTTCAATGAAATATTTTAGTATGCAAGTGTATTGTTAAGTTCTTTGTAGTTTTCTAAAATGTTCAATAGTATAATCATCAGTCAACATATGATTCTGACAATTATAAACATGTTGACTAAAGCTATGCCAATCAGATTTAGTAAGTGTATGTATTTGAACATCAATTGGAGAAAAAGAGCTCAACAGTTTGAGTAACTCAACAAGCATAAGATATTTATGAATTGAAGTATTAGATCAATCTGTCAAAAACAACAAGAATCTGCCCGAACAGTGAAAACTACGAGATGTTTTCATACGAATTGAAAGGGTGAAATACCGAATTTGAGTGAAGGTTGAGGAGTAAAGGCTAAAATAGAATACCTTTTCTTCATTAAAATAATTCAGAGAAATATCACACAGCAAGCAAGGAAAAGAATGCCATGCATCACGCTATACGGTAGCAAAAGTACCGACCTGGCATTTGATGTACTGTCATCGATCGTGCTCGAGCGAATTTCGAACGAATGTTTGGGAGAAATACAGAAACTAATGATATACACATATAATTGCATGCAAAAGGAAGTTCCAATGTTTTATTTCTATCTATGACAATCTCGATTTTTTCTATAGTAGCATTACTTACAACCATTACTTGCGAAATCTGCTGGAACATCATCGAAATCAATTTTTGATCTTTCTCTTGTTATTTGTGCTTCACGTGAAGCTTTCCAACTCATTAAAAACTGTCGAGAGTGGTCTGTTATTTGTTTTCCATCAAGCATTTCTATTACAATAAATAATGAAAATAATTAAAAGAAAAGCATACTCTCGTATAAACAATCAGTATTTACCTAACGATGTTGCAACAACAATTAATCGTTCACGATAACGTGCTTTTGTACACATAGGATTTCGACTTGTATCGAGTCGCTTCAAACGTTTCCATACATTCAAAAGTTGAATTACTTCACGAATATTTTCTAAATTATTATTGCTTGCTGTTAATTCTATTAATTTTTCCAAACAACTTAATTCTACTAATGAATCTAAATTATTGCCACTTATATTTAGAATTTCTAAATAACAAACCAATACAATTATATTTCATGTTTGTGTTTTAATTTCATAATGAAAAATAAAAAACTTTACCTAGCCCTTTCGATAAGCCTTGTAAAGCTCGTGGTTCAAAGACAAGTTTTTCACCTTCGGGCAAATGTTGATTTTCAATATAAATCTCTTTTAAATTTAAACATTTATCAAGACCTTCGAGAACTTGTATTTGATTACCACCGAGATACAATTTTTGTAATTTAGGACAATAGTCTAAATTTTCTAGTTTTTGTAATCGATTGTTTTGTAAATAAAGGTGTGTTACATTTTCAGCAAAATTAATATTTTCAATCTTAGGTAACATATTGTCATAGAGATAAATTACTGTGAGTAGACGACACGGTGGAATAGAATCCTAGAAAATATATCATAAACAGGAATACATAAATATAACGATGCCTTATAATGCTTACAATAGAATCGATGCCTCGATTTTGAAATGGTAAATGAGTAAGACGTGAAAGATAATGTTCAACTGTTTCATCAGACCGTCGTTTATTATGACCAGGTGCTTGTTTAGCAATAAGATCAGCTGTCAGTCTTACCATTTTTGATCTTATTTGGGTGAGAAAACAAGAAACAACTGACATAAAAAAAGAATGTTGACATCATGTACTTATTATCTGTTTGTTGCGAAGCAACGGACCTTAAACAAACCAATAGTTGATAGACACAAAAAATCTGCCATTGACGTTGGTTGATTTCTTATTTTAAATTTAAGCGTAGTATCAGAGTGTATGTTCAAACTTGAATTTTCTATATTTCAATTCGTAATAAAACTTTCGTTAAAATTAAAATAATTCTTAACATTAGATATGAAAATAAGTACAGGTCAAAGGTTTTGTCAAGGTACAAAAATAGAATTTGAGAAATATAAATAAAATAAATGAATTTGTTCTCTTGTACTTTATTCAGTTCATATTGATTTATTTTTATCACACAAATTTCATCTGTGAAAATAAGGGATACAAAAGAAAGAGCAATCTGTTAACTGGACTTTAGACGAACAAAAGATTTTTGCTTCGTTCATATACATGCCGACTTACGATAACATTATGCTACCAGTTGTTAAACTAAATTAAACATTGTTTTGTCTTCTTACATAGTCGTACAAGATCGTTGCAAATCAATAGGGTGATTTTAAAAAAATTCAATTCGATAAAAATTGATATTCTGCAAATGCGCAAAAGTATAAACTCCATCGAATATGTAAATCATGTGTGCAACCATAGCATCAATATCAACACTAACATACAGCTCGATTGAAATCTTGATTTTATTACTTCATATAGCAGTTTTAAATATTTCATTTGATTCTTCTATCGGCATTGTCCATAAATAAGTACTTTAATATTATTTTCGTTTGAGAATTATCGAGTATAAAATGATACGCGTATTAAATTTATGGTGCTTCTAAGAATTCAAATTTTAATTTTTTCCAAAACACAATCCATTCATGTTGTTCTCGAAACAATTTTCATTGAAAAGGAAAAGAAATCATCAGTTTTTTTAACAAGACAAGTTCCTATTCAAACAACAAACATACTCTGTGATGAACAATATGAATCATGATTTATTACAAGATTCTGTCGCGCATTGCTAATGCGTCAGAGTCAAGAGTAAATGTTTATGGATAACTTACATCTTTTTATGAAATAATACATTTTGTCAAAGAAGAGTCAAGCATTAGGATTACCTATAATAGTAATGTTGAAGCACGAGCATTTTCTTTTACTTTTCTGTTATTCCGATACTCACATTGATATTCAACTTTACTCTTAGAAAAATGATATGGGTTTTATGCATGTCATGAACCTTATATCATTTTTGTGAAAAAGTATGTTTAGAAATAATCATAAATCCGTTGTTGTGTACTCAAAAAGTGAGTACTCTACTAAAATCGGTCAGTATGTCAGTCCGGCCGGCCGTCCATTTATTCGATAACTCTTCACAATTACATTCGATTGAGTTGAAATTTTGTGCACAGAATTGTCTGATGAATATCTCGTTTGACTTCGAAGATGAGAAGAATCCGGCAAGAAATGGCTGAGTTATCGAAAAAATTGTCATTTTTCATCAAACAATCCCTGAGGTGGGGTACAGGGATTTTTTCAAAAAAAACTTTTTTCTCAGAATTATCCACAACGTATATAAATCGACTCGGTTTTTAACGCTGATTCCGAATCTGATATTAGTTTTGAACTAAATTGCAGCTTTCTAACAAAACATTGGCTGCAAAAAGGTCTCAAATGCACACAAACTGTATCTAGAAACAAAATTGCCTAGATATGTCTGAGATGATCAGTAGTTTTGGAGTTTCCCAAAAAGGTTTACCAAGATACTTCATCCGTGCACACATTTTAGAATGACTGTTTTGTCTCATTCACTTTTTGAAGTACACATAACTTTCGGACATAAGTCCGAAGTTTTCACATTTATTTTTTAATATTCTTGATGAATGTAATCAAATTAAAAAGCTTGATTAGAATGAATAAAACTGGTCATGATTGTTTGATCTTTATTCGATGAGGCAATATTCGAATAAAATTACGATATGATGATAATCGAATTTGGTTTCTGGTTTCATTTTTATTCATTCGAAAAAATCGATTGATGAATTTCACCAATAATATTTATTCTTCGATGTTGCTGTTCATATATCAAGAGAGTAATATCATGAGTTAATGTGAAATATTGAATAGAACAGAGAATGATCTTATCGATGATTATTGGTAACATTCCTTCGAATTAACCATAAGATAAACGAAGAACAAATAAAATTTTGTCATAGAAGAGATCATTATCTTATTTAAACGTATGCAGGTGAAATACATTATTTTTAATAGTTTTGTGTAGTTTGCTGTATTGGTGTAAAACATCGAAAGTTTTTTACTCTGATACGGCTGTGTAGAGCACCGACTACTATATTGAACTATGTAGTTTGCATTTTATTTTTGCATCGTCTAAAACCTTTTGTTTACAAACAAAATATATCGAAAAATTGTAGTGTGAAAAGTTTTACGATTTGCATACGACCACCTGTCTTATAATTTCAGGTTTTTTTTCCAAAAAAAAACAAAAGTTTGAATGATACAATCTCGACCATGCAATCATTGATATCGCAGGATTTTTAAAATCTTATTTATGAAGTAATTAGAATAGGTCTTACTCGGTAAATTGTAGAACTTTTCACGCTGCATCTTCCGATATATTTCCTTTTTTTAACAAAACTTATTAGATGATGAAAAAATAAAATGCAAAACGCTGCCATTTTTTCAGTTCCATTCGTTTTTCTATGGTGCTTTTAAAAATTCTTTTTGCTCCTCTTTGAGATTAATTACTCTTTGTGGGCTAAAGCTAAATGAATTGAAATGCAAACTACATAGTTCGATATAGTAGTTGATGCTCTATTCAACCGTATTAGAATCACCAACTTTCGATGTTTTACACAAAACTATTAAAAATAACGTAATCAACCTGTATTTGACTAACATCTAGCATTCATTATCGTTTGAGTTGCTTGTTTTTATTCTTCTTTTGGATCGATGTAGAAAGAAAGGCAGATACAGTGTCATTATTCAATACACGCATAGACTACACAATGGAAAAGAGATACATTATGTTCATGAAGCAAAATAAACTCATCAAAAATACGATACTACCCTAAAATGCATCAATACTTACTGTACAAATACAAAAATCATCTTATTTGAACTTAGCAGATTATTTAAACTTATTTCAATTGCTTGCTTTTCATACTTGATGAAGGAAAAGTTTTATGTCATACCAAATACGTAAGGCGGAAACAGCTGATTTTTTATTTAAATTAGAAAAAGCAGATTTCAACTGTTTCCCTATTGGCGTAAAGGCAATAGAATACTTGTTCATTTTCTTGAGCACGGAATCGAAGCATCAACGGATGACGAAGACTATTCGTAAGGTGAAAATTAAATGATGCTTTGTATTAAGCTTCTTTCACTATGAGAAGTCTACGTAATTTTCTTCAAAGATTAACTGTTCATAATCTATACCATCAATGATGCTCGAACCTTTTCTAGACGTCATTTGCATTCATTAAAATCGATCAAGTTGGTTGAAAATTAACAAACCTATAAAAGTTATGATTTTTATAGTTTATGAAAGAACGAGGAAATGCGTTGTAGGTCAGTTACATACGGCATCTATCGGAGTTACGATGACGTAGTGTTCTTTTTGATTTCAAAACCTTAGTACATGAATGGTTGGTTCAATTATTCTTGTTCTTTGCTAATTGTTCAACCGTCTTGTAAGAGTAGAGTAAAATATGCTTCAGCCTATTCGTGTGATTGATTGGTTCGGAAAGAAATTATACTGATGAATCATATCTACAAGAATATATTTAAAATTGGTTGACTATGCTTTTTCTCACATTACTTGAATACGTGCGTGACTCAATTATCTACAGCTACATTGACGCAATGTCTGTATCTCAGTTTCGTCTAGCTACGGTCAACGTCCATTCTTTTGCTGATTCCTATTGGGCTTCGAATGTTCAGCGTCTGATTAAAATCTTACAACCCTTATCCCTTGATGTTCTCACTCTTCAAGAGGTTATTCATAGCACGGGATCGCTACCAGCAGAAAATGATAGACACTCTCATTTGGAATTTCTTTCTGATAATTTACAATTACCTTACCGTACTTTTGGTCCCGCTAGATATGAATTCGGCAATGCAGTCATCTCACGCTATCCAATAAAGGCGGACACTAACTATACTGTGTCCAGTAACGAACTTGGTGAAGCACGATCAATGTTGGAAGTAAAATTGGAAGATCAGTTTTCAAAAGACAATGATGCCACTATTTATGTAACCCACTTGGATCACATGAAAGAACGAGTTCGATTGGCACAACTCGATGAGTTTGAGAAACATCTACAAAGTTCCGTTGGTTTTAAGTTGTTTCTGGGTGATTTTAATTCGTTGACTTTTGAGGATTACTCTGATGAGTACTTTGGTAGTAATATCCGAAAAACACGCGCAGAAAACTTTTGGGAAGCTCCTTATAATATGTTAACGAACAAAATGAAAGAAAATGGATATCAAGATTGTTGGCGTGAGATGAACAAAGATGCCATTGATGAAAACGTAGTCACATGTGCCTACGGAACTAGGATTGATTATATTTGGAGACGAGGTGAACTTAAAAATGGATGGCAAATGAATGAATGTCGAATATTTTCAACGGGAAATGCAACGGATCATAATGGCGTTTTAGTTACATTTTCAAAAACTGGTTGAGTGTCAGTGATGAATATTAGGGAAAAGGAATTTTCGACAATGAACATTAGCTTTCTGTTTCTATGATTAACTTGTTCCTATACTAAGATACTTTGCCTCTCACATCGTAATCTATACTTGAATATTCATGATTTGCGAATAATGAAACCATTCATGATCGAGTCTGGATGACTCTATTTCTAGATCATTCGAATACTTTTCTATATTACACCTGTATGAATCGAAAACATTCCACTTTCCTGAAAATCATGATTTAGCCCTGACATGCCAAGATTTTTCTTCGAAAGACCCCATATACGTCATTGGGACGTGTTAATATGTTACTCTAAAAGCTTTTGTAGACTTTTTTCAAAGTATTTTCCATAAAATCATGCTGCTTAAATATTTGAATCAATCATATCTGTGATCAACTTAAGTTTTGATTTTTACAAAACTAATTGATTCTTGAAAACGACTTTTTTATCATTCAGAATTATCAGAAGTACTTCAGTGGTGCCAATACTCTGAAATATTCGATCGTGCATGAATGCATCCTATTCTCTACTCGCTCGTTGAAACATATTAGTAGACTTATTGAATATTTCTTTAAAACACTTCTATTCATTTATGTAATCAATCTTGTTTTCTTATGTCTTACGTTCACAATAGACATATTGTCGTTTTCTATTTGCAGCACTAGCGTTCATCAATTAATATCTATTTAATTGGAAAAGAGCGGTTATGAATGCGACTGTAGTGAAAACGCTCATACCTAAACATAATTAAGCTCTTCTATGAGTTGCCAAATTACATTGCTGTACTTTGCGTCATTCGAAAAAGTATAAGTTTTAGGAGTTTGTTTTCTAGCTGAACATCTTTAGCACAGTAGTTCTATGTGAACGAAGAGTAGAAGTACGAGATAGAGGAGGTGTGTTACAAAGAAATCGTTCGTATGCTAAGCCAGTCGATATGCAATTTTTCAAAAGTATGGGATATAAGCTTTTTATCTATTTATTTTAAAACGTTTTCTTGATAAAAGTACAATTTCTTCTAGAGAAAAATTAGACCAACGGTGAAAGTTGTCTAAATCGTAACGCTACGTATCTGAGCAACAGAGTACACCATTAGAAACAACGACCATCAAGGAAAACGCGGAACTCGAAGTTTAATTCGAAGAAAGAAAATATACTAATTTCGATGAACTATTAATGATTTACTTTTGTGCGAGATTTTATTGTGGAAAAAAGTATTACAGTAAGTCATAGTTTATTCATTTTTTCCCACAAATGTTTCCTGATTTTCAAATAAAATTCTGTGCGACTCCTATAATATCATGAAACTGTATAACTTATTGAGTAACCCCCCCCCCTAATAATTCAACAATACTGTTTAGCTTATCAATCAACTGATCTAATTAGTTATTGATCATAATTGTCGTAGGAGTTATAGCTTTTGAATTTCTTTTTTGAAAGGCGTTTATACATATTTGAGGATGAAGAACTCGAATAATTGTATCGTTTGAAATGAACTAAGGTTTTTCTAGTTTCCAATTTAACGTAATATTCTACACACTTTCACTCCAATTACGTTTGTACACACTTTCCATATAAAATATTTTTAATTCATCCGATTACAATAATGCAACCACATTTTTCTTGCATAAATTGCAGACGCTAGGTAGGATACTCAAGATAAGGTCTTCGAATGGTGTCTGCAAATGTCTTATGCTACTGCTTACAACAACTAGGTGTTTTGATGATAATGAAATGATATTTACACATTTCATGTAGGATGGATTTTTAATAAATACAACTCGAATGTTGAACATTTTTTTGTGATCAACGTATGCTAAAACTGCATCATCATCGTTGAATTCGCAATCTTTCTGGAAAAAGAAAAACAATTAATTTTATTTGGTTCCATGAATCTAGTTTTTCTTTTTCAAAGATTCATCCTACGAGAAAATAAACACACAACTCAAAATGAGTTGGCAGTATAGTAGTCAAATTTGTTTTCTAAATATTACCATTAGATGAAGTTTAAGTTAAGATGCACTTTGAAGTAGGATTTTGCAGTCGATAGTCAATGGTGATAGAATATTTCTTACGATGATTGTCAAACTTTTCTACTCGTAATAATTTAAAATTGGAGCCATTGAAAGGAATAAATGCAACAAAAAATGGAGTAATGAGTAGATTATTGTGGAATAGACTGCAGTATCTTTGGCAAAGTTCTCAGACAGAACCAGAGTCAACGCTAGGAAGATGGATTCACTTAAACATATTGCAAAACAGAACCGTAGTAATTCGCTTCCTTTTGTATCACTTTCTAGAATCGGAACGAGTAGGGAAAATTCACCATTCTGCTAACGATCATCTTTGCCAACCGTTAGAACATACCGATATTTTTCGTTCCTCTTTAATCACTGTTGCAGATAAACCATCAAAATTGCAATCACTAGAAACCAGAGGCCGAAACGGGGGACGTTTTTCACTCCCCGCCCCGCCCCGCCGTAAAAAAATCTTCCCCCGCCCCGCCTCGCCCCGTGCTC